>JAEIFJ010000194.1:0-78310 GCA_018903435.1 Leucophenga varia | reverse complement strand
CGATACGATAACGATACGATAACGATACGATAACGATACGATAACGATACGATAACGATACGATAACGATACGATAACGATACGATAACGATACGATAACGATACGATAACGATACGATAACGATACGATAACGATACGATAACGACATACGATAACGATACGATAACGATACGATAACGATACGATAACGATACGATAACGATACGATAACGATACGATAACGATACGATAACGATACGATAACGATAATAACGATACGATAACGATACGATAACGATACGATAACGATACGATAACGATACGATAACGATACGATAACGATACGATAACGATACGATAACGATACGATAACGATACGATAACGATACGATAACGATACGATAACGATACGATAACGATACGATAACGATACGATAACGATACGATAAAACGATACGATAACGATACGATAACGATACGATAACGATACGATAACGATACGATAACTCAAAACTTTTTTCAGATCCTGTCAATCTACACAGTCAGGACAGTTTTCTGTAGGACTGTGTTTTAGATCCTGCAGCATACTCGGAGCCTACCTAGCGTACGAAAAGCTTTTTTGATTTTCTAGGCTCTTTAAAATCTCTGCATGCTTCACCTTCTGTTTAGGTCAATTGTATCTAAATTTTAAAACTTTAAAAAAAAATTGACAAGCAGCAACTTAATGTTTTCTGTAAACACACACACACACACACATAGAGCAAATTACATGTGTGCATGCGTATTACAGATGTTATTCCTAAACACTCGAAAAAGCGTGCTTAACAAAATTTCTTTTTTTTGTTTCTTTTTTTTTATGTTTACTAAGCATTTCGTTTAAAAATTGTATTGTACATTGCTGGCACGTTATTTTTTGTTACCTACTAATGTTAGAATAGCACTATAGAGACTGAAAGATAGACAGACTGACAGACAAAGCATACCCCATGTCGACTTGACTCGACTCGACCGAGAGTGTGTGTATAAGGAAGCACTTTGGCACATTCACAACAAACAAACAGCATTAATATAAAAAATAATGTTAATGTTTGCTTTTTTCCAAAAAAAAAGAAAAAAAAGGAAAAAAGATGTGTATATAATAAAAATAATAATAATAAAAGGAATGTCAAATCAACAAACAGTAAACATAAAAAGCCAACGAAACGTAACAAAATAGCGTAGCGCAACGTAACGTAACGCAAGTCGTATGTGAATTTTAAATTTTTTGTTTGTTTTTTTTGTTCGACAGTTTTCAGTTCTATACTCTCCATCTCTTTTATATAACTCCACATTCTTATTCCTATTCCGATTTTCATTGGTAGTCATCGTCAAAGTCAATGTCAACTTTGACATGTGTCATTTGCAAAAATGGGTAACCTCGACGCTAACTCAACTTCCGGTATGTTAAAAAGTTTGCGGCGCATAAAATGACTTCCTTGTCGTAACTGCCTTCCTGTTTACGACTCTCCAGCACACACACACGTACACGCACATTTAAATAAGACTTCATGACTGAAGTTTTATTGAAAGTTTAGCTACTACTATGGTTCTCTCGCTCGATTTCCAGCACAAAATATATTTGTAAAGCTGAAACATAAAAGAATTTTTTGAATTCTACCTGCAGTGTAGTTTTAAGCTTAATTTTTATATATACTAATAAGTATAAATATTTCTATGTCCACTATGGACGTTGAAAACCATCGAACTGATGAGTCCCAAACCGGTTTTCATTTGAAAGGCGATAACGCAGAGAATTAAAATTCCACTAAATCATTGCATTGGAACAATTGGTTAATTCATGAAGTTGTTTCTATAATTTTCCTAAACAAAAATTTTTTTGCTTTTTATATGTTTTTATTAAACTAGCTGCAACATATTGTGGACTCGCTTGCCACGAAAAAAACAAAACAGAAAATAGGTGATTTCAGCGTTTTCCAATATATTTTGGGTACGCTGTAATCAAAAATTGGTATTTTTTAGTATGTTTTTATGTTATCCACAACATATTTTGAAAAAATGTTGAAAAAAATGTCATGAAAAACTGCAATATGCAGAAAAAACCGCAGATGCGAAACTAAAAAGCGCCGATAGAGCAGTCGAAACGCCCATACAACGTAGTAGCACACTCCACTTCTCCGCTAATAAATAAATAAACTGGGTAAAACTTTTCAGATTCGAATATAAATTATGCAAGACAATTTGATAGCTCTGTGAATAGTGCTGTATGAATGTTCTTAGGAAATTTCGCATTATGTATAATATTTTCTCACCTTGGCCCCACAAAAAACAGTTTATTCCGATTAATTTAAAAGAGAGGGAAGGAGGGAGGGGGGCGGGAAGGAGAAGGGGGGGGGGGGAGGAAAGAGGGAAATGGGGGAAGGGGCCGCAAACGAGTGTCACTAATATATTAAACATGCAGATACCCGGCGTGCGCTTCACGTCGTTGGGGTGATTGTACTCAGCATTTTCCGTTTCGCATCTGCTCTTTTTTGCAATTGTAGCTCTATTAGGTGGTCTTCTTGTACTAATTTGTTGAATGCATCGAGTCAAGAAAATTTTGGAGCTTGTATAAAAATGTACAAAAAGCGCTAAAAAATACCTTTTTTATGTCAAGAGAGACCAAAATATGTTAGCGCTTGTACAAAAAAAGCGCTTAAAAAACCAAAATATGTTGTGAAAAGTCGATTTTGAATTATTGCCCTTTAATAGAACATGTTTGGGACACAGTGGTTGCATGGTTTCAAAGCCCATAGCGGACATAGAAACATTTTTTCACACCTTAAATATATAAATGATAAGATATTTTCAGGAATTATTTAGAACTGTACCAGATACAAAAAAAAGAATTAAAAATCTTTTCAAGTAGCCAAAAAACTATTCAATACACCATTCAAGTATACAAATGGAACAAAAAAAAAAAAAACTTCAAATCAAAGCTAATGCGCTTGTACACCCAACACCAAATAGAATGAATGGAGTCAATGGCTAAAATGTCGTTAAGTACAAACGTGTACAATGACATGAGTGTGTGTGTGTGTGTGTTTGAACTTTGTGCATAGTGTAAGCATGACGACGAATATAAAATAAAAATAAAAAAAAAGAAAAACAAATTCATTCGTCCAACCAAAAAAAATAAGAACGGAAAAAAAAAACGTCAACGTTGCCTGAAAACCCGTTAGAAGTTTTATTGGTTTTGAACAGACGTCAAACAGAATGTAAAACACATACAAATACATACGCACACACACACATACTCATACAAACACAAAAATGCAGACAGCGCCGGCATTAACTCAAAGAGAATGCGAGTATCTGTTATATATGTACGCCTGAAAGTCATGCATCTTTATTTATTTCGTTTTTCTGCTGCTGTCAGAAACTGGAACGGTGTATGTCTGTTTGTTTTTTAAAGTTTTAATCACTGTCAATCGATAGCTACTTATCAAAGAAAAAAAAAATCACGCGACAAAAAAAAAAAAAAATCAAAATAAATAAAACTATACAGCGTAACAACGCTTAAAAAGTATGCTATATATATAGTATGTACTGAAACTATTTGACAGACGCACAGACGGACTATAACAACGCAAAACCCAAAACACTCTGTGCACATTTTTCACTTATATTCGAACAACAAAAACAACAACAACCAAACTGTCAAGCGCGCACAGACAACACTTTTGAGACTTGCATAACACACCTCGCATAGACACGTGTTCTGTGCAAGTACTGATCTTAAATTTCCTGAAAGGAATTTGTATTTTAGTTCTATTTTTTTTTTATTGAAACTGAAGTGTTTTTTTTTTTATAATTTGAAATCTTTTAAATCACACATTTTTCTACTTTTTTTTTTGAAAATCAGAATGCGCGTTCTGCTTGACACTAGTTGGCAAAAAAAGAAATCGCAAATATTACCAAACAAAAAAAGAATTCAACTCTAAATCGAAATGGCAAAATATTTGGAAAATAGATTTTTTTCTTTCGTTTTCTCTTTTAGAAAAATTGCGCAAACAAAAATGCAATGCAATGCAATGCGATACGATGCCAAAGGGGTTTCGAAATAGAATTCTGTCGCTTTGTAGCGCAAGTTAATGTCTGATTGTAGCGCTGCACTTTTCAAACTGTCATTGACACACACACACACACAATAAGATACACATACTCAATCATGTACACGCATTCAATTGCGTATGCTGCAGGTACTTAGTTTTGTGCCACTTAAAACTGGAATGGAAATATATCCTTAACGCTGATGCTTTTAAAATTTTTTTTTTTTTTGAAACACAAAAAAAAAAACACAAGAAAAGAACGCAGCAATATTCCTGGTCCCAATTTTTTAGTGCCTTAGGTTAAGATCTTATCTTAGTTCCGTACTTTATTGTATTGGATTTTTATACGAAAACTCGAAAAAGGGGGTAAATTTAAATAGGGACTATACTTAAAATTTGTTGGTTATTAGGGTATCTCATCGGGATAAATTCATTGCAAACAACTGTTACCAATTTAGAATTTTAAACAATTTTGTGCGTAAACTTCTCTCCTTGGTGTGGGCCGAGGCCTATCTTACACATCTACTGATCTCTGGATCAAGCAACCGGGCCCCCCCAACTTTCCTGTATGGAGGTCCCCCGAAGCAAGTAAGTCCCCACCACTGGTCAGCACGAACTATAAATTCATGGGCTATCTGGCCACCCTGCCACGGGTTCCAGATAATGGTCTCCCTTCAGTCCTCGTATCCACCAACCAACCAACTAATCATTAGGATACTAACAGTTTGAGTTCCAAGCAACTACGGGCTTGTTGGGCCCCAATGAACTTAGGTATAACTGATTTGAATAGCAAAACAAAGACGTAAGAACCTCCACCAGTCTGTAGGTGAAACCAGTCTAAAATGTATGATTTGGGCCATGATTTCATCACTAGGCAAACCGAGGCCAATTTAATACCACCTCCCCGCTGATTAAGGGGACCGTTTTATAATCGATTCATAATCGTCACAAGACGGCCAGTTATACCCCCAACAAAGTCCCAAGGAACTATGACGAATTGGACTAAGTGCTGAGACCGGCCCAGAACTAGACGCGTGGTATTTCCTCGCCTATATCTCTTACTCACAAAAATTTAAATAGCCCGAACAAAACTATTCACAAGACTGGCCCTACTGCTGTGATAGTACACTACTTACATCATATCAGCTCGTTTTCACTTCCCCCAAGAAGTGCGGGTTACTGTCCGACAGACATAGCTAGATTGTCTCACAATACTGATCAAGAATATATATATATACTCAATAGGGTTACCATGCCTCCTTCTGCCTGTGCATAACTGTAACATTTGACTCTTCTTACTCTTTGCCATTGCATTTCTCTTCTAGCTTATTAAATTATTACAAAATGTTTGAAAAAGAGAGTCAAATATTGCACTGAAGAAACAAGACTAAGATCATCAGCATGCATTAAGTAGAAAAGAAAATACAGACCGTTGAAGTGGAAGTGAGAACACAAGCACAGTGGTTCATAGGGTGGAGAGATTGGGGATAGAGCGAGAGGGAGAGAAAAGAGTTTCAGGTCTAGAGTCGCCCTCTTTTGCGGCACCTATATTTTGATTAATTTAGCCAGTTGAACAGTCTAGATAATGTGCTTGCAGAACATGTTTGCTGTTTGAATAGCTCATATCGCTGTTTATACTTTTACATTTTTATTATAAATATTATCAAGCTCGAGGGTCTGGTCAAAGAAACGTATACATAAACTATTTTCAATGAGAAAAGTAGAGTAGAACAACAACATAAATGGAAAACGAAAAGTAAAATGGAAAAGGCACCGGGACAGCGCTGCATCATTGTCCCCCATGACAACTCATCAAGCCCCGCTTTACTGCTAGATTTTGTATTATTTATGTATAGCTAACCGATCCGGAAAGCTAACTCATGATGTACAAATCGATGACTCTTTAAATTTTTACAAAATTGTATTCATAAATCTCGAAGTCTCAAGCAATGCATTTTGTTGTTGTTTATGAAGACATAATTTCAGTGCTGTAAACTTCGCTTGAAGGCATCACTGTGAGTATGATCCAAAAGTATACCTTGGAAACACTGAAATTTCTAAGCATAAGTGGTCATGAGTTCTAGGCTTTGGTCATGCGCTATTTAAGCCTATAGTTTCCTAGTATCCTTTGTTGAATTAATTATTTATTTGACTACGGCGTGGTCTCCGTAACATGTATGTTTGTGCTACAACAATTTATGTTACGAAGCGGTTTAGTATCGTTATTTTTCATTCAAACGGCATTTATACAGTATAAGGATCCTGCAGAACATGATTGCTGTTTTAAATATCTTCATTCACTGTTTAATTTTGTAATACATCAATGTATGCTCACGAAGAGACGCTCTCTATAATATTTTTTCTATCTTGCAGTATTTTTACGATAATAATTAGAACGGACAGATGTACATGGTGCCTGCAGAACATATTGAATAGCTACAAACATTTTTAAACTGTATACTAAATCAATTTATATTAAGCGAGTGGTTATGTGTCTACATTTCTGATAGTTTTTCATACACATTCTTATGCGGTTGCAAAAATAAAACGGCCCCGGAAAGAGCGACTGGAACCAAAACAACAATTTATGTTTGTATAAGCTACAAGTATCTTATTTATGACATTCGTATGCTCGTACATGTAATTTATAAATAATTAATATCAGTTGTATACTTACGCAATGTGCAATGTCTGCCATTCCAGCCTTGGGAATGAACAAAGTACCATTCTTACATTGTCCATGCTCCGAACAGCGTGTACCACATGGCAGCTGATCGCATAGATTACCCAGATCCAGCCAGGATCTAGCAACGACATTTACCAGATTCACAGACACCATTACGACCACAATCTAAACTGCAAACAGCTGCAAAATGAATGAAAGAGAGAGTTGAAAGAGCGTTAGAGGAAAAAAAAATTGTACAATAAATAAAATACATAAATTAATGCGTATGAGTGTGAAAATTCATCATGGAAAAATTATATTTTATATATTCTTTTTTTTATTAAGATGTATAGAGGCAATAGAGTAGCATATCATTATGGCATAACTTATATGTGTTTGTATAAAAATAAAAATTTGTACATATGTGCGTTGAAATTCATTAAAGTGAACAACAGCAACAGCAATAGCAGCAGCAGCAGCAGCAGCGGGCGTTAAGCAACGGCAAACCAAATGTGAAATTGTTGCTGCAGCAAAAGCATTAAAGGCAGAACAACAACTTTTCAACCATGAAGTACCATGTTTTGCAACTCAGTTGCTTTGTAACTGCCTTGCGAAAAAATTGCCAGGAATGTTTCAATGTGCGTGCCACCATGTTAAATGAACTCTCAAACTTGCTATTTCAAATGAATGAATGAACAGACGGACGGGCGGA
This sequence comes from Leucophenga varia, assembly GCA_018903435.1. Classification (NCBI taxonomy): domain Eukaryota; kingdom Metazoa; phylum Arthropoda; class Insecta; order Diptera; family Drosophilidae; genus Leucophenga; species Leucophenga varia. The sequence continues at coordinate 70,865 of JAEIFJ010000194.1, read as the reverse complement.
CGAACGAACATTTGCTGCTGCTGCTACTGCTACTACTACTATGAATGCTGATGATGATGCTGATCTTTTGGTTTCACGCTCGCATGAAACGGAGTGAACCATAAAATCATTATCGTGTTACATTTACGTGGTGGCATCATTTTTTTTTTTTTTTTTCCGTAGAAGAGAAGTCACGGATTGGCGTTAAGTGTGCCCCACGTTGCCTACTGTTCTTTATTTTTCTAACTACACACTTCTTGGTTCAGTTCGTCGGTTCAGTTACGTTATAAAAATAAATAAAAAGGAACAAAGGTTCCTATTTATAATACAAATATATACCATGTACAACTGTCCCCAACTCAACTCAACCCAACCCAACTGAATTCAACTCTTAAACGTGTGCGTTCGTTCATTCATTCCGTTCGCACAACAGGCGTAAATTTATTTTATTTGCACTTTTTATTGTCGTCGTCGTCGTCCTCGTTGAAGGAGATCCTCTGTGCTTCCTTTCATTGTTGCCAGCACGTTCGTTCATATATATAAAAAAAAATTTGTATTAAATAAATAAATAATGAACGCTTATGAACTTTTGCCTGCATTACATTCCATGTCGGTGCTAAAAAGTTAAGCAAATTAGGCATGCGGTCGTTTTGTAGCACTCCTAACCCGCTGACTTTTACTCTAAATATAAAAAAAAAAAAAAATTTTGTTTTTGTTGGTTAACTTTAGTGTTGTGTAGTATCGCTGTTACAGTTGCTGTTGTTCAATGTTTGGGTCATAAGTTGTCTGATTATTATTACTTTTTGTTTTTATTTTTTGTTTCGAAGCAGAAATTATGTTACACTTTTGCATTTAAAGTCAGCAACATTTCTTTTGTTCATTTATTACGCACACACATAAACACGAACACACACACACACACACACTATGGTTTAGGTTATTAAATTTTTTTTGCTGCTTTTTGTTTAATCAGCTCATTTAGAATTTATATTATTTTACATAATTTGTTTAGCAATTTGTTGTTCCTGGTTGCCGGTATTTTAATTGGAATAAGAAGTTGCACACTGGTACCAATCAAAAAAAAAATATATAAAATTTTTCTGAAGCAACAAATAAAAAAAATATAAAAATTTTTCATTTGATAGAAAGCCAAAAAAAAGGTTGACCAATGTGGCCACGCCCACTTTCGAAAATTATAAATTGTTAACGAAAGCAAGAGGGAGGCTAATAGCTAGGTACCATGTGCCATAGTATTGTGAACTGTCAATTACATTGGGTGCCAAGAATATTTTTTTTCATATATAATGTGGCAGTTTGTTGGCAGAAGTTTTGATACTTCTCAAATATTTTAGCATGTTTAAATTAAATATTGCATGATAAAAATGGATTTATTGCAATTGGAGCAAAAAGTAGCAAACATAATTAATGTCTCCATATTAAACACACATTGAGGAACAATATTATGTTAGGAGTTAGAACAATCCATAGCAATCCGTTACACTTTTTTGCAACGAAACATAAAAATATTCAGCTTAGACTTGATCAAGATCGTCGCTTAGCAAAAAACACATAAAATAATCCTAGAATCACATTAAACATGTATCTTTTATTGTACATACTATATACATTATTTTCCAAATTCTAGGTTTTCTAATTTTTAAAGAAAAAAATAATACAATCAAAATTTAAGATAAATAACGCTGACTTTCAGAGCTCCGTAAATTTACAGGGTTGCATTTAAATGAAGTTACAATGATTTTTATATTAAATAAAAAAAAGTATCGATATTCTTTTGCAGGTATTCGGAACACCATCGAGAAAAGTATCGAAATGAAACTTATATTCGATACTTTTTTACAGCGCATTCAGTTAAAAAAGTATCGAAAAAGTATCGATCTGAATCTGGTATATCGAGATTTTTTTTGCAGCACTACCAGTTAACCATTATAGGGTTGCACTTTAAATGAAGTTGAAATGATTTTCATATTAAATAAATATAAAAATACATTTAAATCGTTAAAAAAAAATCGAATTTCTTCCAAAAAATTTGAATTTAGAACCAGTGTGCAATGTACGGATTAAATTGCTTTAAGCTTAATTACGAATATTTTAGATAAAAGTTTTATGTTGTTTTGATATTTTATTTGTTAGCCTGCGTCCTAAAAATTACTTAAAAATTATGATTTTTAAAATGTTTATAAAAAAAAAATAGTAGTAATTAAAAAGCTTTTTGGTGAATTAAATTGTTAAGCAGTTCATGTTTAAATATTATTCTGGAATTCTAAAACGTGCACTGTTACTTGTGAGTACAGCCTTTATGACTAGAATCGTATATCTTTAAGCGATTTTAGCGTATGCTTTGGCAAATCTTGTCTTATTCTATTAAGTGCTTCTAATAAGAAAGCAGAATAGTCACACAGCATGCGTGAATTTGTTGCAACATCTTCCTTGGTACTCTGTTTCTGAGTACAGCATTAAATTATGTTTACATTAACGTTAGCTTTGTTTTTTTTTAACGATATACGATTGCTTAAATAATCGTACAATATATAAAAACAAACACGAATTCTTGAAAGCTGCGCCTCGAACAGCGTAAATTTGGCTTTTAATTCGGTTTGATTTCTACAATCGGTTCGATTTTTTAAGCAATCGTATATCGATTGTTAACTTACAAAGTGATAAGATGCATTTAAATTCATTGCTGGTGTGTTTCAAAGATTGTGTTATGTCGACTTAAATTATAACAAGAAAAAATGTTAACTTCGGTAGCATCAAAGCTCAAATACCCGCCACACGAAACTTTAATCATTTTCTCGAAACAATAAAAAAATGGAAGTTGAGTTTTAATGGGGTCTATATGTTATAGTAGCCCGATCCATGTCATATCGGTAGCGTATTATAATAAATAAGAACTTTTTTCATATAAAAATCGAAAAAATGGTAAGTTTGTATGGGGGCTATATCTAAAAATAGGCGTGGCACCCTGGTTCTGACATACAAACTGCCTATGAGTACAAAAAACTTAAGTCCAAAATTTGAGGTCAATATCTTTGAAACTTTCCGAGAAAAACGCATTGCAACAGACAGACAGACGGACAGACAGACGGACATGGCTAAATCGATTCGTCTCGTCGAGCTGATCAATAATATATATCCTTTATGGGGCCAGACGCTCCTTTAATGCGGTACAACCCCCCTTCCCTACGTGTGGCGGGTATAAAAAAAGTAAGATAAAAATAGTAAATTGAAATGAACTTGAAGCATCATGCTCTAGAGTTGAACATTGTTCGAGTCACCACCGGTTTGCGGTGATTTCTGAATACTTTCGGGTGTCGAAAATTTTAATTTTTAGTTACTTCATTGTGACATCTCTGAAGACTTGGCGTTCATCGAATCTTTAATTTGGTGCCATTTTTCATTTTACAAGTGTGGGAGTGGATAAAGTTTCAAAACTTGATTTGTGTGGGAGTGTAAAGTTTCAAACCTTAGTTTGTAATAGTGATTCAAGCTCACTTTGTTTTTTTACTAAAACTTCATTTTGTTTATTTTGGTTTTATTTTTAAAAAATTTTAATGGCTGATTTAGAATGCAAAGCTTTTAGCTCAGTTTTAAACTGGTGAATTCTAATTCGAAATGTCTTTATATTTTTTTTTTTTTAGATTATAATAAAGACTTCCAATAAAATTATGTGTCATATTTGTTTTATTTTTCAATTATTTCTGCTGCACTCTACAAATAACAATTGAGTCATAACGTCAACTTAAATGAATGAATGTGTGAGAGAGCAGAACAATGGAAAACTTTATATGTGTTATTTGGTTTTTTTTTTTTTTGGATTTCATATAATTATCTAAATTACAAACATTTTTTTGCTTTGTTTCTTTTTTTTTTTTTTTTTTAAGCAAAGCAACCAATAAATTTAATTGGATCTGCATTTTTTTTTTTTTCGAAGTACTTTCTAAATTGTTATACATTTTTCTTTAATACAAAAAAAAAAAAAAAAAATTGAAAAACTTTTCTATATTATTTTCTAAATCATTAAATGCAAACTTTGTCGTCGTCGTCGTCACCAAAACTAAAACTAATTGCTATTCACACTTAAAGAAAAACTTGTGTAAAAAAAAAAAAAATACTAAAACTAAAATAAAAACTTTTCAACACTAATTGATGCAGTATTTTATCTTAAGTACACAACAATTATTACACTTACACATATGTATGTATGTGTAAGCATGTAAAAGGAAGTGTGTGTGTGTGTCTGTCTGTCTGTCTGTGTGTACAAATGTATTTATAGCTTAAATTGAAATTTCATTTGTAAACTAGATTCAATGACATTATTTTATTTATTTACTTTTTTTTTTTGTTTATTTCAATGACATAAAATGACCTTTTTTTTTTCTTACTGAATAATGCATAAAGCAAACACATATATACATGTATTTCTTATATACAAAACACATTTAGAATGTTCAAAACAAAAGGAATTAATAAAAAAAAAAAAAAAAATAAAGCAAAGAAAACTTACCTTGCGAACAATCTGGTCCTGTCCAATGACGTTCACAAACACATTGTCCTGTTTCTAAGTCATAAGTACCATGCTCTGAGCAACCGGGCAGACATTGATACACTTGCTGATCAATGGTACCACAATCTTCACCCTGCCAACCAGCTTTGCAATAACATTGACCGGCAACACAAGTGCCATGGCCTGAACACAATGGATCAAGGCAATCATCTGTAGTAGTAGTTGTAGAGTATGGCACGGAATGTTGATGACGACGACGATGATGATGATGATGATGAAGATGATGATTATAGTGACGACCAAAATTGTTGTTGTTATTGGTATGGCAGGCAGGCAGGCAAGGTTAAATGGATGAATTTTGGTTGCAGCAGCAGCATTGTTGTTGTTATTTATTTATTTATACGTTCAAACGTTTCCAAATTTCCAGTAAAAGTGTTGAAAAATTAAACGGAATGAAGAAGAAGAAGAAATATATTGTTAGTCAAAACATTAAGAAATACATTAAATGGGAGAAAAAAAGAAATACATACACAACGAATTTTTAATACGCTTTACATGCTTTGGGAATATATTTTACAGAGACAGACGGACGGACATAGGTGAATTGCACAAAAAGTGTTACTATATTAAAATAATATATAAACTATGCATGTGTAGCGTATACATAAAAAGAGTACATGTAAGCATAAAATATATTTGGGAAACAAAAAAAATACATCGAAACAAAAAACCAATACGAATAGTTTTCGGTCGTATCTAGCCTGGACTAAACTGAACTGAACTGAACGGATAGGAACAGGCCACATTGAGCGTGACATGATTAGTATGTTAGACACGTATGAAAGTGGTCATTAAAATGAAATTCCACTATAGTTCAAGTTGGTAATTTTGCGCAGTTGTTGCAATTTTGTTACTATTTTTTTACACTCAACTTAAAAAAAAAAAAAAAAAAAAAAACAGAAAGAAAAAACCTTTAGTAACTCTTTACGTATTTTTTTTTTTGGGTTATTGCTAGTGATTGCATCTGAACGTTTGTTGTTGTTGTTTTTTGTACAACAAAACTACTCAATACATATAAATTCGATTTTATATATACAAACATATATATGTATCTATGATTACAGTTTTTATAGCTTCAACACAAATTTTGTTCTGATTTACAGAAAAAAGATTGAAAGAGAGATAGAAAAAAAATAAAGTGTTGAGCACACATTAACATAGCAAGTAGCCGAATATCTAATTTTTACTTGTTATAAGAAACAGCACAAAACACGCAACAATAAGCAATAATGTATTTTAAACAAAAAAAAAAAAAGTATCGAAACACCAACAAGAAAAGTATCGGTATGAATTCGATAATTTTTTGCAGCACTACCAATAAAAATTAAGACAAGTATTTAAAAAAAAGTATAGGAACACCGTTGAAAAAAGTATCGATATGAAACCGATGTATCGATTTTTTCTTGCAGCACTACCAATAAAAATTGAAACAATTATTTAAAAAAAGTATCGGAAGAGAATCAAATAAGATAACGATATGAAACCGATATACTTGTAATTTATTTTGCAGCACTAACATAAAATATTGAGACAAGTTTTAAAAGAAAAAGTATAGAAACACCATCTAAAAAAGTATCGATGTGAAATAGTTATATAGCGATACTTTTTTTGCAGCACTACTCTTAAAATTGAGACAAGTATTAAAAAAAGTATCGGAATATCATCGCAAAAAGTATCGATAAAAATCCGATATAACGATATTTTTAGCAGCGCTGCCATAAAAAATTGAGTCAAGTATTAAAAAAATGTATCAAAACACAATAGAAAAAAGTATCGATATGAAACATATATATATATCGATATTTTTTTGTAGCACTACCAATAAAAATAGAGAAAAGTATTTTAAAAAAGTTTCGAAACACCATCGAGAAAAGTATCGATATGAAACCAAAATATCGATACTTTTTACAGCTCATACATTAAAAATTGAGACAAGTATTAATTGAAAAAGAATCGAATCATCATCGAAAAAAGTAGCGATACGAAACCAATATATCGATATTCTTTTTTGCAGCACTACCATTAAAACTTGAGACAAGTATTAAAAAAAGTATCGAAACACCAACGAGAAAAGTTTTGATATGAAATCGATATATATCGATAGTTCTTTGCAGCACTACCCATGAAGAATGAGACAAATAATAAAAACAGTATCGGAACAGCATCGAAAAAAGTACTCCTATGTTCACAACCATGGTTCACATATTTCATGACCCAAGAGGTTTACTGTGCAAATTTAAATAGTGTAAACTATTTTTTTAATGTACGCTTTTCTCAGGCAGCAACTTAAGGTTTTTTTTTTGTAGATATATCATTAGAAAGCTTGGCTAGTTATAATAAAATCGAATTCATTAGCTAAAATTTATTTATTATTTTATTTTTTTCCGACTATTTCGTTTTTTGTACAAATATTTTACGAAAGATCGAAATTTTACGAAATATTTCGTAAACTGTACAAAAGATTTCTATACTTCAACGAAATAATACAGCGTTAAATGTAACAAAATTTTACGAAAAAAAGTTGCAACAGAGATTGGCACAGTACACTGGAAACCACAGAAGCCGCGGCAAAATTTTCGTACAATGTACGAACTCTTTCGTTATATTTAGACAATTCTATTTTGTAAAACTATTTCAGTGTCTTTTGGAATTTTAAAAACTTTTAAAAAAATTTAAATGAAAGAAAACTAGTTGATTGCATAAAGTATTTCAGTTTGTTTAAAAAAAAAATAGGTGTTCCAAAGAACTTGGATATAAAACGTATTTAAGCTTTGGTATACCAAATTTTATATTATTGTATTTTTTCTTGTTTAATTTTTTATCTTCAAATACTTACGTTGATCGCAATACGGTCCTTTCCAGCCACGTTCGCAACGACATTCACCCTCAATACAACGGCCATGACTTGAACAATTTGGCACTTCACATTCGCCCAACGGAATGTCACACTCGGAGCCCTTCCAGCCTTCCTCGCAATGACAGACGCCACCACCGTAATGTCCATGAGCTGAACAAAGTACTGGACAGACGCCTGTGAATGAAAAGCAGACACATAAGCAAAAAAAAGGCATTAAAAAAAAATAGGAGAAAATGAGAAAAAATGTTGAAGAATTTTGTTTGCTTTGCACAGAAGTTTGTTTGCCAGAAGCGAAAAGAAAACAATGACTACAAAAAAAAAAAAAAAAATGGAAGCAAGAGAGCTGTGCTACGAAATAAAGCAAATAAAACAGGTGATGTTGACAGGTCAACTTCGTGCCAATGCTACTTTTCTTGTACACTCCTACTCCTCCTGCTTCTGCTTCTTTCCGTTTGCTGCTGGACACTTCTTTGTCATACAAGTTTTAAATTAAATTGCAACACGATGGAATGAATCAAACAGGCAGACAAACTTTTGGCGGAAGCAAATTGAAAATAATTTTTTACGACTATAGACGTTTAAGGTTTTAATACTTACTTTTTGAACAATCCACACCCTGATAGCCATCAATGCAATCGCATTTACCCAGATAACAGCTACCGCGTCCGGAACAATCATTGGCACATGTGGTGCTCACACCTTCAGCCTCTTCAGCGATTAGCGAAACGGAATGTGCCACAAGTTCATCATTATAAATCGAGATAAACCAGAGTCCGGTATCCAAATATTGCAGTAGCGAAACATTAACAGTCATCGTATCCATATCGAGTGCAGGCAAACCACCGTCAGCGGAACGCTTGTGCAGCATATGATGATATTTTGTTGTTGTTTGCTTAACGGTATCAAGCGGTATTTCAACATCAAAATTATACTCAGCCGAATCGTCGTCATCAGCGTTGTCATCGTCATCAGCATCAGCATCCTCGTCATCCGGATCGATTTCAAAAGATTCGGAATTATCAAATGAATCTGCATCAAAATCGAAACCGCGTTGCTTATAGCGATAGCGACGCTCATGCGATGTGCGCTGTAATTCATTTTCATCCACATTCATGGCAACAGCATCATCGGCAGCATCATTTAAATCGCCAGCAGCATCTGAAACGGCTGCGTAAACATCGATTTCAGTCATGACATCACTTGACCTTCTTTTATTTCTATTTCGATTTTGATTTCTATTTCGTTGTTGGCTGCTGCTGCTACTGCTGCTGCCTGACGTCAATGTTGCATTCTTTGTTGTTGTTGTTGCGCTACGTCGATGCCGCAAATGACTATCGAGTCGACCGCCTTTGATGAACTCAACAAAATCATGCTGCGTCACTGACGGCGCCACATTGCGTCGCGAATAGACAGCAAAATGTGCGCCCCACGGCAATGTGAAATTGAAACGTATAAAAGCCGGATGTTTATTACGGAATTCAAGTGTCCAAAACTGATATGCCGGTATATTTGCATGATACAATTCATTGAAATCTTTTAATTCGACAACCTGCGGCCATTGCTGTTGCATGCCATTGTTTACGCCTAAGCCAGCCAATTGTTGTTGATGCTGCAGCAGCAGCATATTATGCTGTTGCAATCCACCAGCGCTACCCACACCCATACCAATGCCACCAGGACCACCAATGCCAATAGCATTGATGCCGCCGCCGCCGCCGCCATTACCCAAACCAATTGGTAAGCCACCCGCGTATGCCATTTGATCCTGTAGCTGTGTATTCGTTGCATCGAGTGGCGTCAGCGGTTGATTAATCGAATGCGGTTGCTGTTGTTGCAACAACAATTGCTGTTGATGATGCAATTGTAACGATGGTGCACCATTTTGTAATACACCATTCGGTCCGATGCCAGCGACACCAATTAAACCACCACCATTACCAATGCCGCCATGATCCGATGTGCTTGTCTGTATTGATTCTTCCGTTGGATAAATTGTCGCCGTTTGGCCAATATTTGTTTTGGCATTGCCGCGCAAATCGTGTGGTTGCGATTTGACATCTTGGACTAGGATGCAATTTGTGGTATCCATGTTGGGCTTCATCGTGCTGACTGCTGCAAGAAAGCGAAAATCAAAAGAAAGAGAAAAAAAGAAAAGACATTAGTTTTGCTTATGGCAATAAATTCTGTGCGATTTATTATTTGCAAATGCATAAATCAAACCCTGCCGCACACGCTCTCTCAATGCACAGCCAAGTCTAACCACACACAAACACTCACACGCATGCACATATGTAGAGTTTAGCAACAATAGTTGCAAGGACAACAATATTTTTACCACAGCAAAGCATATACTAGTGTTGGCAAAAAGAGTGATTTTTGAGTCACAGTGTGATTAGCGAATGAGACTTAAAAATCGCAGTGATTGTCAAAAATAAAACGTCTTCACTGTACGCGAAGAGTCTTACACAAAATTCGCCGATAGCTGAACCTGTTCACTGAGAAACAAGAACAAAGCGCAAATCACTAATTTTTAAAACACTGTGAAAAAATCACCGGAAGTGATTTTTTTTTTTTTTGCCAACTCTAGCAGTGAGCTGTGCGCGTTTTAGTTTTGCTTCTCGCATCCATTTCTCATCAATTGCACTCAATGGCGACGGCAGTGCAGCAGCAGCAGCAGCAAATGCGCCATGAGCCAAAGCGCCAGTTTTTATGGCACACTGCGCATTTACTGCATTTTCTGCTGCACTGCGTATCTGTGTGTATGCGTGTGTGTGTGTGTGCCATCGTCCATTTTTCACATACGATTTTGTAAATCATATTTTAACGCTATAATAATATTCACACGCACATAAATCAGAAACGCCGTTAAGCAAAAAAAAAAAAAAAAACGTTGCCGAATTTAAAAACAAAAAAATTCGGCCAGAGACCTTATTTCTTTGGCATCTCTCTTTTACACTTTAACTAGTTTTATGTCTGCACACAAAATACATCGTCATCATTTTATCGTTTATCGATAAGTCGGCTGGCTGCCGGCTGCTTGGCTGGCTGGCTGGCTAACTTACATAGTTTGTATTGCGCCGACATTGCTATTTTTCTGGCTTAATTTATTGAAAGTAGTGCAGTGTTTTATGTTCATTGCACGTTTTTTGTGTTTGTGTGTGTGTGTAAAGTACTTAAGACAAAATACCCATAAAAATATAGCAAGCCTTTAGAAACCTTTGAGTGCAGCCGCTAGCATCAATAATTGTTCAGCGAATTTATTATAAGTCGCTTTTTAACTTCGAGAAAAAGAAATTGTCATAAAAAACCGTGTCATTAGACACATAATGATGTTATCGAAAATCGATTATTTTCATTAATAATATCGAAAGAATAATATCGAACTAATAAACCGATAACAACAAATTTGATTCGATAATGCATTGATCTGAGTCTCAGGCAGATAAATTGGCAAGATCATAGTGTTCCGCCAAGGGCTGTGTGATTGTTGGTAATAAATGATTGTTGCTGATTAATCATAATTATCACTAAATAGTTTAGTCAATTATCGATTTTTTAACTAATCGATTGTTCCTTGACTAATCGATTAATCACACAGTCCTAATTCCACCTCTGTTTACAAATAAATTGAAAAAAGGTAAGCTTTATTTTATAGTTTTGTAGAAGTATAGAAGCTGAGATAAATATTTTCCCTGTACGCTTTAAAAACTTATTAAAATTTGTAAGCAAATTAGAAAGAGACAGTGATGGAATGCTAAACCTGACATAATTGCTTTTGAAGTGTGACGAAAAATCTGTAGAAAATTTTTCGATAAGAAAAAAAAATATAAAAAGAAGGGAGTCACTAGGTAAACCTCAATTGAGAGTATTTTTGATTAAGAAGATGATGTGGTATAAACTAAAGCTAAAAACTTAATGGTGCCCACAATAGGCACACTTTCGCTTTAACCCTTGATACTGGTCTGGGTAATACTGGTTGGGTATTTAACGACAGCTCACTGTCGACCGATTAGACAATCGATGTAATAGTGTTGGTGATTTTTGAGTAGCATTTTGGCTAGAAAATCGCAGTGATTGAAAACAGTGATTAAATCGCAATTAACGAAAAATGATGGAAACAACAACTGAACAGGTTCACTGATTGCGAAAAGCGATTAACAAAATCACCAATAACTGAACATGTTCACTGAGGAACACAAAAAATGACCAATCACTACTTTAAGTTGCAGTGCGATTCTGTGATTTTTTAATCACTGTGAAAAAATCAGCGAATTGATTTTTTTTTTGCCATCACTACAACTGAACATTAGCGTTCGTTATTGCATAGGTATTTTGTTGAAATTAATTCAGTATAATTGCTAAAATGCTGTATTGAAAAGTGTACAGAAAATATATTTATCTCACTCTAGCAATCTAGTCAATCGCGAACAGCTGTTTTCTTGTTTACTGCCAATTATGCTAATTAGTAATAAAATCAATACAAAAAAAACGCCTTAAATTAATTAAAAAATAAAATAACAACAACAAAAAATCACACACACACACACCAATGTGCACTTAACTTTTAATTTTATTAAACAAAAATAACTAAGCAATTTCTTACAGCCAATACCCATCCCATTCACCCATTCAATTCCACCAAAACCGGTAACCATAAAATTTGATACAAAACGCAAAATAGATAAAAACATTGACTTGAAGCTAAAATAAATAACAAACTCTAAGATACAAAAAGGAGTGTCATTATATTAAGTGGATAGTTAGATATGTACGAGTATGTATGTGCATGAAAAGGAGCGGCCATGTTTTGCTGCTTGCTGCTGTTAAGGAGTCCCATTACGAAAAACGATATCAAGAAAGAAAATTGAGCGATACTTTTCTGAATGAACTACATAAATAGAAAACATATAAAAACTAAAAGAGCGAAACGCCACTAAATTGGATGACAACATGAAAATTGTAGGTAAAAAAAAAAAAAAAAAGAAAGTAACACTAATGATGTTTCTTAAAGAATAGCTGCGACAAGAACGACACCACTTAGAATTTATTGACATTTTCATTTGAAGGCCCTGAGCAGCGCGTTGCATGTTACCCTAAACAACGTCAGGATAGGTAGATAGATAGATAGGGTTGTTGTTGTTGTTTTTGTTGTTGTCGTGCTTTGGTTCAACAAAAAAAAAAAAAAGGAAAAAATTAAATATAAAGTGTGTCGATTCAATTCGATGTCGTCGTTGTCGACCAACCACAAAATGTAATCAAATTTAATTGGTAGCGCCGCGCAACAAGATTTCCTTCAATTGCTACGACAACCAAATACAAAGGACGAGCGCCAAACGCACCACCTATTCCTCATATCCTTCTAATAAATTGTTTTATTTTTTTGCTCTATAGACTGACTGTCTGTCTGTCCGTTTATGCAGAGAACTGCCTAACTGTCCGTCCGTCCATCCGTCTATCTGTTTGCCTCGTGCGTATATATTTGTTTTCTAGTATCTATCCAATTCATGGTGGTATGGTATGGTATGGTATATGTTGGTATGTATATTTTATATAAAGAAAAGAAAAAAATTCCATTAAATGCGCCTTCATTTATAATTGTTTAGTTTCTGACGTTGTTGTTGTGTAAATGAAAAGCTTGTTAAGTTAATAGAAGCAAGACGCTTAATTTATTATTGACAGCCAACCATGAATATTTTACCCTTGCTTTTACTATGAGAAATGGCAGCAGTTGTACGTCAGGACACATACATGCATACAGAATTATGTAGTCCTTCGAATAGTGTCAAATATGCACATAAATCGTAAATCATATTGAAAACACATTAATGCTTTTATGTATCAAATGGAGCAAAATTTAGGTGTAGAGTTTAATTATACATAAATCTGATATAATTTTAATATAAAATCGTAGGACTAAAAAACATTTTCAAATATGAAAGATAAACGAGTTACATACGAGATGTGTGTTTGAAATACAAATCCAAGACCCTTTAAGCAAAGAGGTGAACGGGTGGTGTATACTTAAATTTTGACAGAACTTTTGAGAGAGAGAGAGGCGTAGGAGAACGATATTAAGCAATTGCATTGGTTACTGAACAGCAAGAGTGGTCTATAACTCTGGAATAAATGCACAATATACATATGCATTAGAGGTGGTCAATTATCGATAGCACTATCGGACCTATCGATGATTTAAGGTGTACGATTTTAAGTGTGTATATATAATTTACTTGAAGAATAAGACTATTGTAGATTTTCGTTGGTTTTAAGAAAACTATCGTCGACCATCGATGCCATTGACTAACGGTAGCTCTTAATCTCTTATATGTTTATCGATAAATTATGGCAGCAACTTGAAGTAACGGTGTACAGATTTGGCGATAATGTTGTACAGTGAAATCGCAAACGTGTTGAAATACTTCAAAATAAAGCTTATTCGTCTTAGAAATCTGACAAGACAGTAAAAATATCGTCACTTTAGACACCTTTCCTGAAGCATACATCGCGCGTTTCTTGACTAATTAGTCAATTAGGGAAGCATATTGAAAAAAGATCTGTGTATTGATTTTCGCTTCCAATTTTAAAGAGTCTGAAACTTAGATAGAGATGAGTAATTATTTAGTTTTCTTTACACAAAGAACAGAAAATTCAATCGTAGCAACCACATTGGCCCCAAAATCCTGGCCATTTGAATGGTAAAAATTTTGAACTATTGAAAAAACTTTGAAGCCTTACTGTAATACCAAAAGATAAACTTCTTTTTACGATCAAAAACGAATGATCAACGACGAACAAAGCGTTAAATGCATTAATCGGTCGTATTCGAAAAGCTGAAAACGAGCGTACACCTGCTTCGATCTGAGCGCAACGAAAGCTCCCATTGAACGACTGTGCCCGAATGCAAGAAATAAACGAGCGTAAAAAGAAAACAGCAACAACTGGCTTTTGGCAGTACATTATCGAAAAGCCAGGCTGAATTTTTCATGCAAATAATTGAAATGTTTATATTATAAACATGACTCCCGTACTATTTCAAATTATTCTTGCTGCGTTAATTCTAAAAGTTATGTTTCATTTTCAAAATGTTTTTTTTTGCATTCACATATGACAAAACTGCTATCGGTTACAAATTAAATGATTATCGGTCTTATAAAATAGAAAATTGTTATTGCGTTGACTAAAATGTATGCTCTTTGAAAATTTGAATTGAGAATCAATGATAAAAGATGAATTCTATATACTCTACAGAATAAAATAAAAATATTTATAAATAATCGATAGTATCTTTTTCGTGTAATATTATGCATTTACTTTTTATTGCATTAACTCAAACGCTGCCGATTTGAAATCGAAAATATTTTGCGATTTGAAAAGTAAATTGCAATATTTTTGTGATTGCGATTCGGGCATATGGCTGTATGAATTTTTTTAGTATTGTTTAAATTTTAGTTGCAATAAATACATGTGCTTCCGTCTGTATCAGTTTAAGCCGAAAAATATGACTATGCCACAAGTCTGTCCGTCTGTCTGTACTTTTTTTTGTGTTCTCATTTTCTCATAGAACGATTTTAATTTATTAAAATTTTATGTTGAAAACTATTTAAAATCAATAAAGTTTAAACATAAAATATATATAAAAAAAATACTTAGCAGCAAAACAAATATTTTCAATTAACAGACAAAACATGCTACAACAACAAGAACAACAAAAATAGTCGAGAAATATTTTAACAAGTTCAATTTAACAAGCACAAATATTGTACAACTTCAGCAAAGCAGGCAAGCAAGGATAACAACAATGACAACAACGTCGACGACGACGACAACAAGTGCAAATGACAAGGATTTTAAAATGAGTGCAGATTTTTGGGCGATTGAATTGAATTGAAAGGAAACCTTGAAACATAAAACATTAAAATGTGTTTGTGCGGTCGATCGGTCGGTCGGTTGGTTGGTTGAACTGATTTAACTTGCTTTAGTGCTGCTGCTGCGACCACACGGAAAAAACATTAAGAACGAATGTCAGCAAAATATCAACGACAGAAGCGGACAGAAGCAATATTGCTAACATAAAACAACAACAACAACAACAACAGCAACAACATCTTTAAACTCAAACTCAAGCTGACGATTAACTAAAACGCCAATTGCAAAATTATTATTATTGAAAGACATTTTCCAATTTAAATAACAATTCATTTCATTTTCAATTCAATTCAACTAAACAAAGGAATAAACTCTTACAGCAAACAAATTTATCAAAAGATATGAAAAGACGGAAGAACGGAAGGAAATTGCCACGCCCAAATGTTGTTGTTGTAATCTATAAAATGTGCGTGTACTCGTATGTATCGTAAGATATAAGAAAGCATAATAATTTTTATAGCATACTTTTTGGCAGTTTGTCTAAATAAAATGCAACGACGAAAACTTTATTTAAATCTCTCAGGTAAGCAAAAAAATTGATCAAAGAACAAAAGACTTGCGTTGTGTGTGTGTGTGTTTGTCGTTTAAATAAATTATTATTTTTTACTAAAACAAATTTATTTCAATGACTTTTAAAGCTTATAGAATGCCATATTAGGTCCCAAACTTAACGCTTAAGTATGCTGCTGCTCTTTTAATTTCTCAAGAAATAACAAAACAACGCATTTTCCCTCATTTATTTATTTCACTAGAAACTTTTTTAAGTCCATCTTTCTGGTGTTACTGGTTTTCTATATAAGCTAGACATGCATTTTGGTTATATTTTTGTATTGCGCACGTTTTACGCGCTAAAAGGTTTAGCCTGGGAAAATTTGCATTTTCATGGTTTCGTGGCAACACAGTAAAATACGTGAAAAGCTCTTGAGTCATTTGGTTACGCCGTAAGGCCTTTCTAGAACGTGTGTGTGTGTGTGTGTGCAATTTGCTGTTGTGGTTATTAGCTTTCTACGTATGTATCTGCATCTGTTTTCAAATTGGTTGTTATTGTTGTTGTTGTTGTTGTCTACTGTCAACCGCCATTAACAATTTTAATATAATCAGGCATTTTGCGGTTTATGCCAATGGTAAATGTATAAAATTAGATTTTATATATATTTTTGCTTTGTTTTTGAATTTATACACACGACAATATGTGTAGAAACAAATCTATTTATATATAAAATATTAAATATATTTTTATGTCCGCTAAGCATGTTCAAACCACACAGCCGATTAGTCCCAAATAGGTTACATTTAAAAGTCAATAATGCTAGTATAATTATAAACAATGATTTAGGCACATTCGACCCATTCGTGAAGTCGATAATCGCCTTTTTTTTAATGTTTTTATACTAGACCCAAAATATTGTGGTAACTCTGCAATCAAATTAAAAAATAAAAAAAAAATAAAAGGTATTTTTAGTGCTTTTTTGTATGTTTTTATACAAGCTCTAACATATTTCAGATACGAAAAAGCGCCAAAAGAGCAGCCGAAACGCCATAAAACGTAGTAGGATAGGGCGGGTCTCCGCTAGGCTTGTTAGGCTTGCTAGGCAATTGTCTCAGGGTCCAAAAATGTAGGATTTGACATGGAAAGCTTTAGTATAAAGACGATGTCAAGTGGTGGCGATTGTATCTAAAAATGATCATTGTATTCTTAAAGAAGCCTAGGCCAAATGTCCACATTTGGTCGATAAATCAGTGGTCGATAGGTAGTCTTTGAAAGAGTTGTCAGGGATGTCAGGCAAATCTCTAGTAAATCTGATGTCGGTTTCTATGTAAATCACTTAAATTAAAAAATTTCACGGTACAAAGACAGTTTTAATAATATTTCTAAAGGGGTTGTCATCATTTTTATATTTTATTTATATTTTATTAAACAAGAAAACAAAAACTATTATAAAATTGTGTTTGTCCCTTTTAAATTAAACCAAAGACGATTTGAAATAACTTCCCCTGCCAAACAACTCATGTTGCATGACAGCTCTGCTAAGTGCAATTTTGACCATACAATCGTACATATGCACATGCATGTTAGTGCGGGCAAATTTTCGATAACACTTGCGATATATATATTAGCTTCAAATTATTGCCAAAATATAGACGATTTATTTTCCAAAGTGATTTTTGTCTAAGAATTGAAGAAAAAGAGTGCATTGATGCTCGATAACATCGATGAGATTTTGCCTTACATATCCGATAAATATCGAACGTTGTTATCGATGCTTTTTTTGATATGAAGAAGTACATCAGAAATGCTTATCTAGAATTCATCTTTCTTTCTCTCAAAGCTCAGAAATACATATAGTATAGCATAATTTTGATAAAAATTTCAGCAACAGCTGTTCTAGATAAGTAATTCTGGAATTCAAAGGTGACATATGATATGAAAAAATGCATTATCATGAAGGCGTAGGTACAGACTGTGTAACTCCATGCCTTCATTGCCTTCTTCGAAAAAAAAAAAATCATTTTATACTTTCGCTAATAATTTCTTATTTTTATTGTCTTTGCAGTACGCTGCGCATATTCTTGTCGTCATTCTTCATAAACATTAGAAACTCTTAGCATTCTTGCGTTGCCGTGTGATGCTATTTGCTACAACAACAAAAAAAAAAATAAATAAATAAAGGAAATGTTTCTTTCTAACACAGTTAAATTTTCTAATTCCTTACAGCAACAACGTTTGGTCCTGCAATGTCCTTCATTCGTTCGTATTGTATTTTTCTTAATTTTTTTTTTTCTTCTAATTTTTTTTTTTTTTTATTGAGCACAATCTGTTTTGCCTTGGTGTACTGTGATACTGATAATACGCACAACTTACTGTTTTGCTTCATTCGCTGCGCCATTTTACAATGCCAGGCTGCCAGGCTGTGCTGCCAATCAAACATGCAGACAGTAGCAGCTTACGATGAGCAGCGTACATATGCCCGGAGGCAGGCAGGCAGAAGAACAGGCAGACAAACAGGTCGTGAGGAATGACAGATTACGTACTGATATAAAAGAGATGAAAAGCAACAGAGCTGAGCTGGTGTAGCGTAGCGTAGTGTAGAGTCATGCACATTTGCCTTTGCTCAAGCAAAATGGACAGGCAGGCAGGCAGTCAGTCAGGATGCGCATTGCAGTAGTTATCGGAAATAGGTTAATCGATTTTTAAGAGGATAACTATCGGAATCTCATTCGATATGCTCTGTTTCACTATTGTCGCTTTGGTCGGTCGGTCCGTCGTTCGATGAGTACTCATTCTGTCGCTTTACTACACACTACTTCTCTTCGTCCTTTCGTATTTACTTCGTAAGTTTGTACGTTTCTGGCTTCCTTTCATTTTTCATTCATTTAATCAGCTCGTTCGTTCGTTGTTTTTCACTTCTAGTGCTCCACTTTTCATTATCTCTCATTGCTCGTAGTTTAACCATTTGTATGCTTGTGGTTATCTACGCTGTCCTGCTGCTGCCTTGGCTAATATGCTTCATTGTGATTCTACGTCAATCGTTTGCTACTGTTTCTCGTTTCTCATTTCATTTCGTTTGGCTTCAGTTGTCATTTTAAATTTTCTTTAATGCTTCAATTTAACTTTATTTTCTTTGTCTCTTGCTCTCGCACTCTCTGTCTGTCTGTCTGTCACTTTCTGTGTGTCTGTCTGCATTCAATGAAAAAATTACTAAAAAAAAACTATTTAAAACTAAGTCTCGCTGATATTCACATCCTTCTTCTTTTAGTAAATGTAAACTAATTGATTTTCGTTTATTAACAAATTATTTCGTATCAAAATTGTTAGATTTTAAGTGAGTGAAAACTATTTTCAAAATATGTTAATGAAACTGCGAACAATAACGCAAATCTATTGGAAACAAAAAAGCACAAGGCTAGCTGCTAAAGATGTGTAAATTGTTTAAAATAAAGAAAACTTAAATCAAATGTCGAAGATAAAGTTTAATTGAAATTGCCATAACAACCAATTAAGCTGGCAGCTTTTAAGCTTATCAAATATGTCTATTTTATATAACTAAACTATTTTCTTTTTGTTTATCTTTTGTAGTTTTACTTTTGTTTACATACAATGCGCTCCATTTAGCAATTATCTTTTACGGTTTACAAAAGTATTTTGATTTTTCAAACGAATTCAAATGAATTTCATAATAAAAATCTTAACTAAAAGATTTTAAATTACGTCTCAAATAATGTAAGACATTTTTCAATCAATTTTCAAGAAAACTGCTTTTATACTTTATACATGCATATTTTTTTTTCTAAATTTATTTTTAAAGCATACAAAACAGCCACATCATGGCTCAATTATGCAAGGTTATGTTAAGCGCGCTTGCTCTCTCAACGTATTGCGTACCAATGTAATGTAATGAGAAACACAAATGTTCTATCTCATTCACACTAGGCAAACGGAGTAAAAATTAAAAATAAGCTAACTCTTTCGAACTCGTTACGCATGGTACTATTGTTTCGCTTGACAACAACTTTATAATTGCAACATTTAGCTTTCATATCAAACTCAGCTTTAAATGTGAAATATTTATTTGCTTTAAAATTTTCTCCTTTTTTTTGAGTACATAAATGGCATCTCATAATCAAGCCTACTGTTCTGCTATAAAGTGAAATATACATTTTTTTTTTACATATTTTGGAACAATAGCTTTAATTTTAATATCCTGCTGTGTGTATTAGCGCGTAAAAGCTTATCAAAAATTGTGCTTTTGTGCGTATATAGAAAATTACGTATATATTGAAGCAGACAGAATACTAAATGGAATGAGTAATTTTATTATGTTAATTGAAAATTAAAAGCAATTGTATTTATAGAAAATTTTGTTCTTTTTAATTTTGAAAAGCATTTAGCAAACAAATAAAAGCAAAAAGTTAAAAATTTTGAAACATTTTTAATGCAGAAATGTAGCATTTTGATGATTTTATCTGTTTAAAACTTTTAAAACTACACGCCATTTAAACAACAAACTAAAACAAAAAAAAAAACGTCCGTTTTTTTTCACTTTTTAAAAAAAAAAAAAAAATTATATTTTTTTTACCAAAAATTTTTTCACCTAAAAAAAAAAAAAATAAAAAACAAAAAGAATAAATAAAAAAAAAAAAAAAATATAAATATTTTTTTTTTATATATATATTTTTTTTCCATTTTTCGCCCACCAAACAAAAAATAAGCTATAAACGAATTTTCAATAATATTAAAAAATATTTGTAAAATTTAATCTGAGTTGGCAGGTTAGCATAAGAAATGTATATAGTATTGTATGTATGTATGTATGTATGTACTAGTGGTCGGAAACTATTTAAAAAAAAAGAAATCGATAGTCGATAAACATTTTTTGATGTTATCGGTTGACTGCAATAAATCAAATTACTTTGCAAAATAAATATTTCTACGACAATTAAAACCAATTATTTTGGTATGAGTACAGCATGGCAAAAATTTAAGCTAATACATAAAAGTATCGCTGCGAAAAGACTAGAGTAATACGAATTAGACAAGAGACAACTTAGTCTGCATATACACAAACACGTTGGCGGAGGGTTTCATGCCCCAGGGTTAGATATTAACATAGACTTTCAGCTCCCTAACCACTGCAGTGCTTACCAGGCAGCAGTCATACCGATAAACGAGGCCTTGAATCTTCTCAAACTCGTCAAGAACAGAACCAGCACATATCTCTCGTTCTTGAAGCACTTGACTCGTACACAAACAACTCAAAATCTAACACTGAATGTCGCAAATCTCTCAACGAGATGGCCCAACACTGTAGTATTTGGGTACCAGGATATAGTAACCTTGAGGGGTAATTTTGCAAAGCTGACGTATTAGCTAGACTGGGTAACATGGCCTACATTCTTCCATAAGCGAATTCGGTCGGTATACTGTCTGTAGCTACATGTAGACTACTGGTAAATGAAAAAAAAAACTCTACGAACCTAATAACTTGTAGGATATCCAGGACAATTCGGCTTTTCTTCAACCATAGAAGCTCTATGAATGTATTCCAAATGAATTGGTTTGATATCATCATCATTTGCTTTGACGACGCTGAAGAGAAGGGAAATGTGGTGCAACTGCTCTGTCACTGTTTAGCTCTAATAAATGGGTACATACTCCCTAGAAGATCTCTCGTAAATAGCATAGATCGACATCAGTAACATATCTAAATATGTGAAAGCAATAAAGTGGTAATAGAAATCTGTGCTGACTTTTTCCTCTTATATTCTGTAACATCGAAATGAGCTTCGCCTACTTTAATCTAACCTAAACTATCGCTTGTGTTATCGAAAATTTACCAGCACTAATGTGAATGGCGGAGAACTGCAAAACTCACACTTTCCTTGAATCAGCTCAGACGCAAAAATTAGTACTCAATTCCAGTAACTGAGCTCGTGCTGACGAGCACGTCAGTCGTGTACAACGTATAACTTTCGTTCCTTAATGTTTTGCTGACGTTTGCTCACTCTAAAGCCTATTCTCAAGAACGGCTCGCTCGAGTTGAGTTTGCTCATTTGAGTTTTTTGCTTTTTGACTCAACTCGATCATTGTTGAGCCGAACGAGCAGAAGTAAACTCAGCGAGCAAAACAAATGTACGAAAGTTGAGTGATTTTAACTCAAGTGAGCGGTTGAGCCGAATGGGTTGATTATTCGGCTATTGTTCGTGTATGAACGTTTTTGCGCTCAACGGAAGCCGTTCTCTGATTTATGTCGAATTTTGCACTTAGCAGAGTTGTCATGCAAATATTTTGAATCAAATTTTTACAATTTTTAATTTGCACTGAAAATCATTTCAAATTTCATTGAATTTCAACACAAAAGTGTCAGAAATTCAAACAAAATTTGAAATGCAAATAAAAAATGTAAAAATTTGAACAAAATATTTGTGTGTATATCTGAACTCACTTTTAATAATATTGTATCTATTTTCATTAAACTAATTAAAAGTTTTAACAAAAAAAAAAAAAAAAGAAAACTACTTTCTTAACTGCGTAAAAGTTCAAAAAATAACAAAAAATATATTTCATAGAAAATTTCCAGCACTTATTCTTCTTTCATGCTTTATATCAAAAACTTTGCTATTTTTTTTTTCATTTTATTATTTAATATAAAAATTTTTTCTTTAATAATTCTTCGTCTTAAGTAAAAAGTCACCTTAAGCAGAAATATATACTTTTTGAACTGCTGCACTACTTCGTCTTCGTTTTCTTTGTTGAAAAAAATTTTGTTATTGCAATGGAAAAAAAAAAAACAAAATAATGAAAAAAACATATTTTTAAACAACCAAAGTACACAACAGTTGAGCATCTTGAGTAAAAGTTTTGTAACGCATAAAACATTCTGTTTACAAGTTGATAATTAAACATTTTGCCTTTTGTAGCCTTTTTCGCTTAAACTTTTCTTCTTCGAGTGAAGAAGAAGAAGTGAATGTTTGCTTTAGCATCCTTCTTCTTCTTAGCTTGAAAAGACATTATTCTACTATATTGCTAGGATCTATAGATACTATAGAGAGGAGATATAGTAGATGCTGAGATGGTATGCAAGAAGTTTAAAGAAGAAATTATATTTATTTACAGGTCAATCTATTTTGCACGCATTACAACAACAACAACAACAACAATAAATATTTCACTGCTACAATTTTTACCCCTGTCACCAGTCGGGGTAATGCTTCTATATCTATTTTCAGTTGTGTCCGTTGTTGTCTCTGTATGGCCGTCCGTCTGTCCGTCCATTGTATGTAGTATTTACGAGAGTTTGAGCTAAAGTGTAAAACTTTGCACATTAAATTATGTAAATTTTAATTTGAAACAAAAGGGTTGACGTTGCTGTTTTTGCTGTTTGTACGGTTTTTTTTTTTTTTGTTGTTTCAAGAAACTTGAAACGTTGGCGTACATAACTTTGGGGCACTTTAAATGTTTGCTTTAGCTTTTTCTGCATAGAGAGACAAAAAGTCCCCAAGCGTCAGTAATGGCGGCAGGCAACATGCGGCAGCAGGCAGTAGCTCTCTCTCCTTCTCTCTCTCACTTTTTCTTACTCGCTTACACAACAACATTGGCAATCTTTCTTTCTATTTATTTATTTATTTTATTTTGTTTTTTTTTTTTGTCTATTTTTGTTGTTGTTGTTGCTGTGCTCTGTTATGTCTCAAATGGCAGCTATACGCGACTTGAGAAAGTTTTTGATAAATTTTAATTTCTTACGCGTGAAATTTATTTGTGCGGCGTTAAATTTTCGTCAACGTTGTAGCAAAAACAATAATAAAATATATTGGTGTGTCTGTGTGTGTTCACAAAGTTGGCTGCCATCATTGCCAATGCCACTTCCGTTTCCGTTGCGTTTTCCATTTTTGTTAGCTACAAACATATTTGTTGTTGTTGTTGTTTTTGTTGTTATATTTACCAAAGGGAGCAGCGCACAGACAGAGCAGTGTGCTTTTAATTTATTATCTCTCCAGTGTTGCTTAAGTCTTCGTCACTGATTTACAGCAACAAAAATATAATAACCTGCTACACTTGCTCATTCCACCCAAAAAAAAAAAAAAATTATTTCGGTGGGTGTGTATGTGTGTGTGTGTGTGTGTAGTATTTGTGACGTTAAGCTGCGTTGAAGTGAACGAAAACAAATTTACAACAAACCACAAGAAAAATGTGATTTCACTTTACAGCAGAAAAGCATTTTAACCGACATTCTCAACACACACACACACATACATACAGAGCGTTTACCAACACTGTACGCACAAAGATACCGCTAAAACGCGCTTATACTATACTATTCTATTCAACTCTATAGAATCATCTATCTCTCTTTATGCTTAACTCATACTTTATTTTATTTTTCACTTACACACGTTTACTGTTTGAAACTTTGCTCATTGCTTACGATTTAAGTTGAAAAGTTGTGAACATTTTGTGGCTGTTTGCTTGCTGCTATAACATGAGAAAGAGGGAGGGAGTGTCTATAATAGAGCAGCAGCAGCAATAGCAGCAGCAGCAGCATTGCCATTCCCCCAAGTTTTAGCATCATCCTTGCACACACACACACACACAGAGAGAACACCATACAATACCACACGCTTATGCCGGATGTCAAGTGTGGATTTCACTGATTTAATTGTTTTCCAACACACTCAAAATACCCGCTCCTAACATGCGCTTAAATATGTGCAATTTATCTTTTTTCACCGCATTCATTATGCCCCCAACTGTTCTTGTTGCTGTACTGTATATATATATGTATGTATACAGAGGGGAGTTGTGTTATTTATTTTTATTTTATTTAATTTTTTTTTTTTTTTTTGTTTTTAAATAATGTATTAATTTTGGTAAGCACTGTAGATGCTTCGGGTTGGTTTTAGTGGCTTAAAAACGGAAGTGTTGGAAAACGCATTTTATGTGGCATTGCAATTAATTAACAGGTGCATGGCAAATACTCTATATATCGCGCTCTCTCTTTTTCTCTCTCTCTCTGTGCGAGTGTGCATGTGTTTAAAAAAGTGTTGTGTAAATAGTTATGTCAGCTGTTTTTTTTTTTTTTTTTTATTTTTAAATTTCTGTTTTATGTTAATAGTTTTTAATGTAAAAGTTTTTTTTGTGTTTTTTTTCATGTAGCGGCAAAGTGAAAAGTATTTATTCTGTGTCATATTGCTGTTTTCTTTCGTTTGCATAATAATTTTATATTAATTAAGCGTAAAGAAGATTTAATAAAAATAGCAAATATGCGGTGACACGTACACATACAGACAGACAGACAGACGGACAGATAGACGCGCATGAGTTGCATGGATAGAAATTACATAAGAGGCAAAGTATTTTTTAGCATAATTGTAATCTATTTACATAAGTACAGTCGAAATCAGTTGAAAAGAAACAGTGTGAAGAAATTCGATTTAGCTGTGTTGAAAAATTGTAATTAGCAGTGTTGAAAAATAGTTAATAGCTCTGTTGAAATATATATAATTTGCAGTGTTGAACAATATGAATAGGTGTTATCTATGATATAGCTCCAACAAGCCATGAATTTTTTGGAAAATACATTGGTAGTATAATTATGTATGAGTTTTTGGCCAAAGACAGAGTTAGGTACGACGGGCAGCCAGTAGTTCCTGGCTCGATTGGGTAGGTCTCTTTTAAGCGAGTACCGTATTAATTGTGTGTTAAAAAGCAATGAAGCGCTGTTTTTAATTTAATTGTTTGAATGTGAAGTTGCATAAACAAGCTGATTCGAAAGATCGTCGGTATAAAACAGACATGTGTAATTGAAGGAGAGATGTTCACGTTTCAAAATAAATAGAAGACTTTTCTCAGGGTTTGTGCCCGCGTGGACTTGCGATACCAAAATAAACATCCTCGTTAAACGCGTTTGAATTATCATTCAACTAAGTGCGTGGTTATTTGGTTGAAGTCTAAGGTGGCACAGTCAAAAAACATTCCAATATTCGAAATAAAAATATTATTTCAAAAACAATTGTTATTGTTTACCAACACTAGACCACCCTGTGCACAGACAGCACAGGGTGGCTCAAATACTAAAAAAATTAACTTTTAAATCGATATTAAACAATTTGATTCGATGCATAGTCAATAAAAAATAAAGGCTTATGTATTTGAATAAGCTATATGATGGGGTGAAGAGAGCCATAGCTATAACTCAAAATCGATTAACAATATAGAGCTGCACTCTTCACCAAAATTGCGTGCACAATAACATAATACATTTTACGCACAGAACAAGGCTAATGTTTTTGAATAAGCTAAATGATGGGGTGAAGAGAGCCATAGCTATAACTCAAAAACGAATAACAATATAGAGCTGCACTCTTCACCAAAATTGCGAGCACAATAACATAATACATTTTACGCACAGAAGAAGTGTTCATATCGCTTTAAAGCTTAATCTGTTAAGTGGCTTACTTGACTCTACTTATTATTTATTTATTTTTTTAATTATTTACTATTTTTTCAACTTTTTTGGTTCCGTTTTCAATTAATTGCTACTGACTGTACGCACTTATGTTAATTTGCATATACAAGTATATACATATGTGTGTGTAAGTAGGCATGTACGTACATATTTAGTAAATATGCTTTACACTATTAAACGAACATTGTTTGAATATTTTGCTACATACTCCTCCCGGTTAGTTTTGAATATTGCCTTTAGTTTGTTATATGAAAATGTATTGTACTATTTTATTGCATATATGTACGAGTATGTGCATATGTCTCTTGCTTCTCTTTATGCTTTAAGTATTTTATGTGTGTGTGTGTGTGTGTGTGTATGTTAATGTAAAATAACACCATTTAACGCTAATGTAATGTAAACACTTTCAGTTGTCCTTAAAGCCAGTTTTACACACACACACACACACGCTATCTCTTTTGCACGCTTTCACTTTATCTCTTTTTGACTCACTTTAGCCTAACTACATGCATAACTGTTTGTGTATTTCTCATTAATAACATTGGCTGCCTGGCTGACTGGCTGGCTGGTGGGCTATGTGCATAAAATGCTTATGTAAGTAAACTTTGTACTACGCACATAAATGCATACATACATACATACATATGTATGCATGTATTTGCCTAAGTGTGTGTGTGTGTGTGTATGTAGCTAATACTATGCACCATAGTTAGCAGTAGTCAACGTTTAACTAAGACAAATTCTACAGTTTGTTTAGTTAGCTATCGTTATACAAGCAAACTCTCATAGCATAGAATAAACCTATGAGTTTGTCTAACGGAATGTATCTTTTTTTAATTTTTTTTTTTCCCTGTTTTACCCAAATCAAACATTTTGTTGTCAATGTGTGTGTGTGTGTGTGTGTCTCTTCTACTTCTTCTTTTTAATCTAAATTTACCCTTTGTTTGTTCAGTTTCTACATTTATATGTATGTATATGCATGTACATAGATAGTTTATATTGTTTGTATGTAGTCGTTTTCTGTAATGGACAAACTCACCTGCGAAATATGCCAACATGGCGGTTAGGACGACGGATACAAAGATTAAGGCGATGCTCAAGCATTTCCAGGAACATCGGTGTTGGCAGCGTTTATCTATGTGAAACCTGAAAATTAAGTAAAGTAGAAATTGTTTGTTTTTTTCATTGTAATTTTATTAAATTTAATTTTTATGGTTTTTCTCGTTTTTATTTAAATAGTACAATTTAATTGTAAAAGATGTTTATACTGTGTTGTGTGGTACAAAAAATTTAAAAAAAAAAAAAAAAATTTAAACTACGTACAAAA
This sequence comes from Leucophenga varia, assembly GCA_018903435.1. NCBI lineage: Eukaryota > Metazoa > Arthropoda > Insecta > Diptera > Drosophilidae > Leucophenga > Leucophenga varia. The sequence continues at coordinate 43,227 of JAEIFJ010000194.1, read as the reverse complement.
AAATAAAAAAAAAATTATTTAAATAGCTGTCCTAATCTGAACTGTATCTGAATAAATTAACGTTTTTGAGTCAAAGAAAAATTATACCCTTTAATGTAAATGAATACAAAAATTATGAAACTTCATTCAACGTATGGTCAAATTAATAGGTAAAATCAAGTTCAATATTGCATACTTTTAGGTGTTTTTGGAAATTGTATTTCCACGTATTTGTATTAGATAACGGCAATGAGTAATTCAAGTGCTGCCCGCTCAAATCTGTCAAGTATATTGCAAAGTTTTGACATATTTTTTGGCAGAAATATACTTGGAACGTTTTGACATAAGCCATAATTTTTTTTTGTTCACGCTTGATATAAAAACGTTATAAATTAGACAAGAATGTGGCAAATTGTATCAAGAATATACGTGAAACGTGTATTATGAACAATAATTCTTTGTAATAAGAACAGTCGTTCCGTGTATCAAGAAAAAATGTGCATTATATTATGAACAATCGTTCTTTGCATCAAGAACAATCGTGCATTGCATCATGAACAAACATTTTTTGAATCGCGAACAATTGTTCTTTATATCAAGAACAATAGTTCTTTATAATATGATCAATCGTGCTTTGTATCAAACAAAAAATGCATCATAACAATCTTTTGTATCAAGAACAAACGTTCCTTGCATCAAGATCCATCGTATATTGTATCATGAACAAATATTCGTTGTCGTTAGAACAATACATCCCTGTATCAAGAACAATCGTTCTCTGTATTAAGAACAACCGTTCCTTGTTTCAAGAACAATCGTTCCTTGTTTCAAGAACAATCATGCCTTGTATCATAAGCAAACGTTCCTTGTAGCAAGAACAATATAATGAACAATAGTTCATTATATCAAGAACAAACGTGCTTTGCATTATGAACAAATATTCTTTGTATTGCAAACAATTGTTTTTTATATCAAGAAGAATTCTTCTTTAAATTTTGAACAATCATGCCATGTATCATGAACAAACGTTCCTAAATCGCTCTTACCATAGGAACATATTAAATGTGCTGAAATCAATTTAAAAAAAAAAACATTGTGCAATATTTATAAAAGTTTTTATAACGACATTCTTCGCTTCATATAACCGCAATGCTCTTGGCTTTTTTTCCAACTCTTTAGTCATAAAAACTGATAAATATAATGTTTAGTTAACTAAGCGGTTGACTAACGCTTAATGTGGGCGTGGCTATGTTATAATATTTTTTTGTTCCACAAAACAAATTTCTTGGAAAAAAAAAACAAGAATCCAATAAAGTCAACAGCAAAAAAAAAAATTATAATAAATAAATAATTACTGCCTGAAAAGGAACAAACTGCCATTTTAATGTGTGTCCACATACTAGTTTGCTATATTAAAAAAAAAAACTTTTCTATTTTAATAAGCTGTTCCAGTTAAGATTGTGTATGCAGCTGACAGTGGTAAAATGTTTATAAATAAAAAAAAAAAAAAGAAAAACTGGTAAACTGAAACTCGAAAAACTTTACCCTGCAAAAACATTTTGTTTTAGTCATGATTACCACCGCTTGCCGTTTGCTGTTGTTGTTGTTATTTTGCAGTTGTTTATTTTTTGGCTTAGTTGCTTTGTAACAAAATGAATACCTAACATGCAAAAGGGGAACCAAGAAAAAAAAAAAAAGAAAACGCCAAGATGTGTTAGACGTCGATAGCCAACTAACCAACTAGCAACCAACCCGAGTAGCTGTCTTAGGCAAGATTCGCAAGCAAAGCAGTCGATAGGCAAGCCGCTAGGCAGACAGACAGACAGACGGACAGACATTTAGGTAGCGTTTTACTGGTTACGCCTACGCGACAAGAAAAACTTTAACTGAAAACGAACATTGTAGGATTAGATACATATAGTATAGCCTCACATACACACTTACATATGAATGTAGTCTGTCGAACTGTACGTATGCAATGAGTGCTAAAAACAATGAAGTGGGTGTTAATTAAAAAGTCTATGGCAAAAAGTGTTTCTGTGGCTGTGTTAAGCGCCGCAAGAAAAAGCTATTAGGTACCTCAACGTCATTGTTGTTGTAAAGTTTTTCTTGTCGCACTGTTTTTTTTTTTTTTTTGTTTGCAGTTTGCCATACTCAAGGTCTATTAAGATTCACCAACAGACAACAATAGAGGTGTAGACAATGCCAACACATATGCATGTAGCTATAAGCTTATGCATTTGACGCTTCTGAAAGTTGTGCTGCTTTTGTACTGCTTTGAAACAATGAACAAAAAAAAAAAAAAAAAAAAAAAAGGAGGAAAAAAACAAACAAGCTTTGCGCAAAAAACGAATGAAATTAGAAACTATTTAAATCGAATATGTTGTGTATATGTATTTATAAAGAGCATTATAAATTTGGAAAACGTTTTTGTTTTAATTTATTTTCAACTTTTTTGATGTTCATTTACAGCAATTTTGTTTTAAAGTTACAACTTTAATATACATTTTTGAAAAGTACACACATTTACGAGTAAAACGAATGTTTAATGGAAAAAATCCGACAATAATTGACGAAGTTATTAAACTTTTTCTAAAAACAGTTATAAAAATGTTTCTATGTCCGCTATGGACTTTGAATCTATCTAACCGATGAGTCCAGAACCGGTTTCATTTAAAAGACAACAATGCATGTAAATTTATAGACCACTAAAACTATGCATTCGGCACAATTGGCTCATTTATGATGTCGATTTTTGTCATACAACAATTTTTTTCCTTTTTTGTATGTTTAATACAGGGCAACCCATATATTGTGGTATCGCAACAATAAAAAAAATGCAGTTTTAGTGGTTCATACTAGTCCCAACATATTTTTTGGTGAAAAAAGAGCAGCAATTGCTTAAAAACAGCAGATGCGAAACGGTAAAGAGTCGTAAAGGTTACCGAAACGCCCGTTCCATGTAGTTGTACACGCCGGGTAGCCGCTAGTTCTTTGTAAGAAAATTTAAAATTTTGAAAAAAAAAAAATTGAGTTTGTTTTGAAAATAAACACGGATAGCATTTGAAATATCATAGATTTATATATACTATTGAAAAGGTCGAAGTTTTTCCTTTCCAAAATAGGTTAAAAATAAAATTCGGTTCGAAGTTCACGGAGTTATAGCCCCAAAATGAAAAGAAAAACAGTTTTTTGTACATAAATTCAGATTTTGTGTGTCTACCGAAAAATTACAAATCGATCAGACCTATAAGACAATTTAAATTTTCAGTGTTATTTAAGCTCCACTTTAAATGGACACAGAGACTGAGATGGCGTATATAGTAGTCTGAACATTTGTTCAAGCTTTTAAAATGAACAAAAAAAAAAAAAAAAAAAACAAATGGCTTCAAGTGATTTGTAGCCATATACACACACATACACACAGTAAACATTTACGCAATTTGCGATAACACAACGCATTGCCAGTATAAAAAAAAAAATAAAAATAAATATAATATTTTACCTGGATGGTGAATATGGCGAATAATGCGGTGCATGCGCTGAATGTGAATTACGCAATGGAAATCCCGGCATGACCAATGGCTGTGAACCGCTTATCTGACAATGTGGACCACCGCCGCCAACGCCGACACCACCCGGACCATTAAGGCCACCAGGAACGACCATACCACCGCCACCAACACCGCCTACAGGCATTGTACCAGCACCCATTGGTATGCCACCACCACCGCCGCCACGATCAATGCCACCATGACCGATTGTATTGCTGCCAGTTGACATACTCTGTGGCATCTGTTGTTGGTGACTTGAACTTTGCATTGGACCCAATCTGTAAAAAAAAAAAAAAGTAAATAATGAAAATGTTTCATTTAAATTTAAATATTTTTGTTTTAAGAAAATGCCTAAAGTTGTGCTTGGAATTTATTGTATCTAAACTGCAGCTATGTATCTCAAAAAATGTTTTTTTTATAAAAAAATAATAAACTTGTTACAACAAATTTAAACTCTGCTCTCCTCTTTTGTTTTTGCAACATTTTTATTTAACAAAAACATGAAAATTTTTTTTTATTTTTTTTTTTTATTTAACTTTTGCATTGTTGTAAATTTTTCATACAGATTTATACATTTTATTTAATTTTAACTCATTGTGTTGTGTTGTGTTCTGTTGTTAATTTTTTTTTTTTTTTGTATTTATTTTTCATGTCGCTTAAGTGATGCGGAAATTTTAAATTAAAAAACATAAATCAGAACGCGTTGAGATTGGATTGAGTGAAAATGAGTACCAGAGCTATTGTTACTACTATTATTATTATTATTATCATTATTGTTATTATTGTAACTGTTGTTTTTTTTTTTTGTTGTTTTAACACGTTATTGTTGTAGTTGTTGTTGTTGCTCTGTTGCAGGCTGTGTTTTATTATCGTAGCTATTTTATTTTATATTGTTAAAAAAAAAAAAAAAAAAGAAATATTTATATACCTTTTCAAATTTTTTATCGGTATTTTAAGTTTCTCTAAAACGTTTGTAACGTATGCAATAAATTTATAAAATATTTAAATCAACACGAGGTAAGTGTATAAAGTCTTTGGAGTTCAGTTTTTAGGAGTTGTCACAGATTTTGTGGCGTTTTAAGAAATCTGATACATACAAAACATGAATATATCGATACATATCGATAAGATATCGATATTTGTAAAAAACATTACATTGCTATCGATATCTTAGCGATGTGATTAGATACTATATTTTTGTGTCGATTACACGGTGCGACAGTCAATTCAAATCAGTTTTTTGATCCTATATCCAGATTCCCCAAAAATTCCAACCCTACAACTTCTACTATCGAATTTTTTCTTTCTTATCGAGTACACAAAATTCGACTTATGCTTAGTTTACTTCACAATCGTGTGTGTTTAGAAACTTTTATTTAAAAACCGTAGAACAGCAACATGATCCAGAAACAAACCATGCCGCTAGGAGCAACAATTAATGCTTCGGCATGTGCTGCCACTAAGAGTCAATTTCCAGCATTGAAGCACATTCAGGGCACATTTGTCTGGAGTTTCATTTTCGAAAATTTTTATAGACCAAAGAATTATTTCAAATAATTATTTCAAAATTTTCCGAACGTCCTTATGCAATTTATAAAAAACTTAACCGGTGTGCTCTTCCATTTCCTCATAAGAAAGTAGATCTACCTCACGCGTCTGTGGCGGTAGCGCCTGCTGCTGCATTGCCTTCAGCTGCTGCTGCTTTTGTAGTTGATGACACAGCAGCTCTTCCGATTCCGTTAGTGTCACTGTTTGAAGCTGCTCATCGTAAGTCTGCTCCTTCGGCGTAGACTTCTGCTGTAGAATTGTATCATCAAAAACCGAACGCCGCGCTTGCAGCTATGTACTTTTGTACCGATTTTTCGAGCTTGTCCAGATTGGTCGACAAAAATATCTAAATTTAAACCTCTTAAATTTAGACGTAATCTCTTCATTCAGTTCCACATTAACTTTTAGTACCAGCAATTTTTCCGAGTATAAGGCTGCGATTTCTTCCAGTTTCGGTGATATTATTTTACAGGGACCGCACCAATCAGTAAAAAAGTCTATGACAATCAACTTCTCGCCGGCCTCATTAATCTGGTGATCCAAATAGTCTTCTCTTTGTAAGAAGAACGACATTGTGACAACGTGTTTAGTATAACTTTCCGGCCGAAAAAATAAAAATTAAAAAAAAAAAACAAACTTAACGAAAATTTTTTTTTAGTTTTTCCTTTTGTGGAGATGTACTGAAACTATCAACTTAAACTAATTTCAAAATGTATGTAAAGCTCTTCAGGTAAAACTTGAATGTCAAAATAAATAAGCAAAAGTTACTAAAATTTTGAAAAAACAAAAAAAAAAAAAAAATAAAAACAAGGAAAAAAGTTATCTTCGGGAGGAACTGACGCTTAAATACCCGTCACACGAATTTTTAAAGAGCTTGTGTGTTTAATCATCTCTAGCTTAGAGAGAACATTGAGATGGGATGAATGGGGTCATATTAAATTTTAAGCTTAAAATACAATTGTATCAATAATTTTCTTGAAAATATCAGGGAATGAGAGGTATAATGTATATTCAAAAATGGACGGTAAATTCGTATGGGCGCAATACCTCAGAGTGTGCGTGGCATTCTGAAAATAACATACAAATTACCAAGGACTGAGAAGAGCTTAAGTTTCGAGTTTCATCTGCTTGATCTTTTTATGCTTTGAAATTTTATATTCTAAATTAATTTATCTATCAGGGATGTCACACAAAATCTCTTTTGGGTTGGTATTAAATCTCTGCTGAAATTCAATGAACTAATGATTATAATTCACAATTAGTTTAAACTACATTAAAAAATGTTTTAATATTCAGTTTACATTTTATTACTATTTTTTTTAAATAATATTTTAACTAATTGTGAATTATATTCTTTATTTCATTGAATTTCGGCAGAAATTTTAAATCCAACCAAAAGAGATTTTGCGTGACACCGCTGCATATAATTGATTTGTAGGCTATTTAAACTTTGCTGCTATTAAACTAACAAAAGAAATAATTTTTTTTTTTTTTTTAACTCAATTTATACATTTTAAAAAGCGGAAATGCAGCTACAAGCACTCGATAACTGTTTTTATTTTGCCAACACATTTTGTTTGTGTTGTTGTTGTTGTTGTTGTTGTTGTTGTTGTTTTCGTTGTTATGTAACAAATGTATGCGCGTATATGTGTGTGTGTGTGTATACACATTCAAATATATATTGTGTACAATATGTGCTCATACAGTGTACAATATTTTGTTGTTTGATAACATCACACATCGCGTGCACTGGCAACGCCTGAAAGTATGCCATACATCACACACAATCTTGCTGCTGTGTATGCTGTGCAGTATTGTATATCATTCATTTTTTTTCTTCTCTTTTTCACATTTATTTCAATATCTTTCTTTCATCCTTTCTATTTCATATGTGTCTGTGTGTATGAGTACTTTTAAACGTTTTGCATTTGACATATCGACATTTTCCTGTTTTGTATTGTATTGTGTTGTGTTACGTTGTGTGCACACATTTTTTACATTAATTTTTATGCATATTTTTGAACTCATTTTTTTTATTTTATTTCTTATTTTTCATATGATTTTTATTTTGTCATACTTTATGCTTTGTTATTTTTATGCTGATATGACAGTCAACGGTCAAATATGCAACTGACATAGACACAATAGCTGATATTTTGTTATTATTTTTAATATTTTTCTACTTTGTATTGCATACGCACAGGCGTCTTATACATATTTTATTTTTTGTTTAGTGCTTTTCGGACATGGTGCTCATTGCTTTGTTCAAGTTTATTAAATAAAAAAAAAAAAAATTGCCCTAAAAACATTAAAAAAAAAGGAATATTTGAGTAGTCAAAAATTTTCAAACATTGCGGACGCTACATTTTATGCCACATCTTATACATATTTTATGCTTGTTTGGAACATTTTGTTCAATGTGATTAGAGCTTTTTTTTGAGTATATAAAAAAATAATTGTTCACTAACATTAAAAAAAAAATATAAAATAATTAAGTAATCCAAAATACTATTTTTAAAAATTGCGGACGCTACACTTTTTGAGCACTTTTCGTACTTCGTATTGTGTTATATTTTTAAAACAGTATTAATAATTCGACGTTCAACAATTTTATATTTTTTTTTTCTTTTTTATGTTAATAGTTAAAAAAAAATAATACAAATTAAATAAATGCATTGAAGCATGCAAATTAGTGTTGCAAAGTGCAGCAGAGCATATAAATAATTGCATTATGAATTTTTGTCTATTTTTTATTATTATTTGTATTTTTTTTTTAATAAAATAAAACACACACGAAATTAAATTATTTAAATTTTAAAAGCTATGCTTTTATTTTTATTATAATTATTAACTTTTTTTCGTTTTCATTTATTTATTCATTTTTGCATAATTATGCGCTCTAAACTAAATTTAAAAGAGTCTATTAAGTTTGTTAAAATGTATATGACAGGCAAAAGAATGCTGTTTGCCTTAAATCAAGAAGTAGTAAAACTAACATTTTTATGGTGAAATTACATAAATTCACCATAACATGCATACTCAACAAAATTTGTTAGCAAATTAGAAAGAGACAGTTGCGACATATGTCAGCTGGTCGAATTGCATTATGATCTGGCTACTTTGTTGCTAAAGTCAACAAATTTAAATTACATAAAAATTGCTTAAAGCATATTTTTTATTCGCTTTCTTATTTTTAATCAAAATTTGGTTGATTTGTTGTTTGGGTTTAATATTTGAAATTTTGAAATAATTTACAATTTATCAAAAAACGACAACAACAACAACGCAAGACAGTATGCAAAATTTTGAGAATTAATTTAATGACTGACATATTTATATAAAAAGACATATATATATACATATATAAACTATATAACATGTTTTGCAACTAAATTATTTACAAAATTCATTCAGTTAGATTATATATTGTATATATGTAAATAAATAAATAGCTACAGGATAAATATTGTTCTCACTCTCTATTCATACACATGCACATACATAGTTACATGCCATGTTTATGCCATTTTGAGGGTACAACTTAATTTAAATTACTTAATTCTATTATTGCTGCTAATAAATCACGTTAGGACACATACTATACAGCTTGACTTGGCTTGCCTTAGCTTGACTTGACTTGGCTTTCTACTTTCTAGTTGCGACAAAATGCTTAATAGCTTAGCATAGTTTTAGGCGATGTACAAAGCTACAATGATATATATTTATGTATTGTATATTCACAACAATGAAAGCTAAAAGCAACAATAGCATAAGCTATTTTATCATTTTGTTACTTTTTTTTTTTGCGTTTTTGTTTTGGTTTTAGTATTCAATCGCTTTAATTACTTTGCATACTTTCGAACATTGTCTTTATGTCTGTCTGTCTGTCTTTTTGTTGGCTTTCTGTTTGTTTGTAAGTTTATTTAAAGCTTTCAAAAATTATATAAATGCTCGCTGCATGATTATAAATTAAAATAAATCTAGACATTTAGTTAAAATAGAACGCAATGTGCTGTCGTGCCTAGAAATATGCTACAGCTAAATATATAAATTAAACTTATTGAAATTACCATTGATGTATGCAGCTACACATATGTGCTTAAAACAATAAATTTATTTGAAGTGAACTACAAAACTTTGAAAGTATTTTGAAATGGGCAAAAAAAAAAAAAGCACAGATAGCTGCAGTCGACAGCTTGGATTGGTTACGAAAAATTGAATTAATTTATGTTTGTATGGGATTACCCTTTTTAAATAGTTGTTCCAAAATTATATTTTATAAGACTTTGCCACACGAGTGCTCTGGAGATTTTAAATTTCGAGATCAGTCTAGAGATTATACAAAAAAAAAAAAAAAAAGAAATTTCAAATCAAGAAACGTTGGTGGAGACTTTGAAGAAAAAAAAAACAAACCAACTTGCCAAATTTTAAAACCCCGTGTTACCGAACGGAAAGCAATAATAATTTACTAAATATTTAAATAATAATTTAGTCTCTTTACTCAAGTTTTATTTAATTAAATTTCAAAAATAAATCGATAGTTTATCGAAAAATTTTTCACACCACTAAAGTTATCGCTATAATATCGATATTTTAATATGTTACTCTGCACTAAAACAAATTACATTTATCTGTTTTTAGAGACTTAGAAATCGTTTTTCTAGGTACTCGAGCAGTCTAGTTTAGCCAGAGTAATTCAAATTAGATTATGGCGTTTTGTTTTTGAAGGGAAACATCTTATGGGAAGGTGTTGAACTTTAAATTAGCAATCTTTTCTGTGAGTCTTTTTAAACTTTGTTATCGATAAATGTTCTCGGAGCTATAATCGACAAAAGCTGTATTTAATCGACATATCGGTCGGTAATGTAATCTATAGGTTATCGATTAACTGATCAATGACATTGTTATCGATAATATTTTTTTACATTTTAAATAATATAGTACGCAATAAAAGTAAATAGCCAAATTTTCACAATATGCTAAGTTTGTGGGAATTCTAAAACAAAAAATTTACAGGAAATCTTTTTTATGGAAGCGTCCTGAAATTCAGATCGGGAACATTTTTTGTGAAGATGTTCATTTTTCATTGACTCTGAAATAATTCAACCAATTTCATTGAAAATTTTTAGATGTGTATTTTCTGGTGCAACTAGGGTGTGGCCCCTAAGAATCGATAATTAATTCATCGTATATTTCCGAAACAATTCAACCGATTTCAATGAAAGATAGGTTAAATATCGTTTTGGAAAGAGAGCGGTGGGCATGGTCACTTTTGTTTTGCCACTATTTGAGCAACTGAAATGAAACTCTGAGTACATGGAAGTGAGAACAGGATAAGTATAACCCATTGGAAAGATGGGCGAAGAGCGTGGTCCTATTTAAGAAATTAAAAAAAAAAAAGTGCCTATTAAGGAGTGAAAAAAGTATGATTAATTGAAAAATGGGGCGATGGGTTGGTGTCAAAAAAAATTTGAAGAACACCCGAACAAGGCCGGGCATTTTGGCTATATAAGTTTGCCTTCTACCATGCGACTAGGACTGTGTGATTAATCGATTAATAAATGAACAATCGATTATTTTGTATAATCAACTGATCAAGTAGTTGAAGAATCAATAATTGATTAATCAACTGATTATTTAATTTTAAATTATATTAAAAAAATATGTTTTGATATTCATGATTAATCAGCAACAATCGATTTATTCTTACAATCATGAACAATCGATTATTTCCAACAATCACACAGCCCTAATCAGGCAGAAGGAGACCCTATTGAGTAGACACTATAAATTATATTTATTCTTGATCAGTATTGATAAGGATCGGTCTAGCTATGTTCGTATGTCCGACCCACCGTCTGTCCGTCTGTCTGTCATGCTGTCTGTCGTATTAAAACGATTATCTCGAAAACCATAAGAGATAGAGCCACCATATTCGAAAGTTAGACCCTCCTAGGCCGTCTAAAATTTAAACGGTTTTTCTCTAGACCCATGTTAAGGGGTACCCGTTCTTTTTTAACGTCCGCGTTCTTTTTTTTTTTTTTTAATTTAAGCCAAAGAATTTTTTTTTTTTTTTTGTAATATTTAAATTATAGTTTTGTATCTTTACATTTACTCTATTGAGCTACAATTCCTCTGTTTATAAACAATTCACAGCTTTAATTTAAATTAAAATTTTTGAAATGTTTATTAAGAAGAAGAAGAATTGTTGAACATTGTTGCCATTTTTGTTTAACAAATAAATTAGTCCACACAAATATTTGCACAAAGAGATACTTTTTCATCTTTCTCTCTTTTTGTACCTATAAAATGCAGTTGATGTACATTAATTACAGACAGACAGACAGACAGACATATACATACAAATATACAAATGTATGTGTATGTATGTATGTATGTGTATGCGTTTGTATTTGTAAATAATTAATTTGAAAGTGACAGCAATTAAAGCCGCTTTCAAACTTTGACAAAAATTGTAAATATTTAATAAACTCATAAACCTACAATACGCGTGGCATTCATATTATCCTGTATATATCCTTAATGACAGCGTTGATGACTGATGCTGCTGCTGCTGGTGCTGGTGCTTGCTTTTAAGGGTATGATACAATGGAATGGGATAGGATAGCAGTCAAAGCAGCTCTTTCATTTTGCGCTTTTTCTGTCGTTTTTTTTTTTTTTTTATTAAATGCCAAACGCGCTACTGTAGTGTACACGTGTCTGGTATATACAGTTTGTGTACAAAATATGTTACTGAAGTAGTGTCAAAAAGCTTATAGATATGTTAGGGTATTTCAAAGTCGTCTATTTATTTATTGTATTTATTTTTTTCGCGCGTATTATCACTTCAACTGCAAAAATAAAAAAATCCAATAAGAACTCAAAAAAAATAAAAGCAAAACGTTTTCATTGACGTTGACAACGCTGAAAACGTCGTCTGCGGCATACACAAACAAAAAAAAAAAAAAAAAAAGAGAACCCGCTTTAATAATATTAATGCCGGCGTCATAACAAAAATAAAATACATCGATTTTTTTTTTTCTAAAGCAAAAATTGCTTTGATCATTGCCAGAACGCTGTCCGCGCTTTGCCATTCAGTCTGTCTGTCTGTCTGTCTGTCTGTCCACTTTTACCCTCCAGCAGCAGCCACTTGAAGCATAGCGACAAACCCAACCACCCACACCACTCACGCTTCAAAAAAAAAAAAAAAAAAAATATATATCAAGAAACTAAATAAAGTCGAGGACAAAGACAACGATGACTACAATGGCGAGGACAACGAGGGGCTCTTATATTGAAATGAAAGTGTGTATAAAGACTACTTGTTGGTGTATTGCACGCTCTTGTTCGTCGGCGTGACGTCGGAGTCGTCGATTCCCTCGGGGTGTTATTAGTCATATGACAGCGGCGGTAACGACGGCAGCTTCAGAGAAATTTATACAGATAGACGAGTTCGAGTACTTCAGTAGAAGCAAAAGAAGCAATGCATTCAAAAAAAAAAAAAAAAAAAAGTATAAATGCGAAGATAGACTGCGACATACGTCGTCGTCGTTGTTGTCTGTTGGCAAAAAATTTATTTTAAATTGCAAAAAAAAAAAAAAAAAAATCAAGCGTTTTAGATTTTGAATTATAGAAGCTTATAAATGTCAAGCGGACAGACGGACAGACAGACATGCATACAGACAGTTATGAGTATAATGAAACGACTTTAGTGCTTATTAGTTCTATTACTGAAAGTTATATTCCGATTGAGTTAGGTTTTTGTATAAATAATTGACTGTCTTTATAGCAAGCAGGTTGAGACAGCAAAAAAAAAAAAACTATAAAAACTTTAATGTTTAATGATGTTATTCTTAAGTACTACATACGACTGTCTGCAAGCTGCATATAGCAAAAGCAGGTTGAGACAGTCAAAGCACATAGCGTCAGGAGAGCAGATAGCTATGACATTAGCGAAACGCTGTACGTCAAGCAAAAATAGAGACGATGTATAGTATTGCTGCATCAAGCGTCTTTAAAGATTTATAGTAAGTTGCACATATGACTGTCTCAACCTGCATGCATAAGCGTTTTTGTTTTCAAGGCATATAACGTCAAACGTCAGTAATAGTATTTAAATGATCTTCTTGCTTATTAGTATAACAAATGAGTGCTGCATACAGATTGAGTGGCATACTCCACTGTCTCAACATGCTTTTTGAAATTTTTTAAAAAGAAAACCTGTCTCAACCTGCATTACACCCCAAATTGCATCGAATCAATTTCGTTGCTAATAGTAATGAGTTACAAATGAGTGCTGCATACAGATTGAGATGCATAGACGAATGTCTCAACCTGCTTTTTGAAAATTGTTTAAAGGAAACCATTAAAAAAATTCAGCTGTTTTCCTATTTATGCAAACACAAAGACAAATGCGGAAAACCTACAAAAATACTAAACTAAGCTTCAAAATGAGTTACATGTTTGTGCGTTCGTTGCGAAAATAAAACGCATGAAACACACATTTAGTTATATTTATTGCTTGTGTATTGGAAACGTGATTTTTGGCAATTTCTGCTGTACAAAAACCTTAAATCCAAAACGTGTGCAAAATGCGTTTTTTTTTTCCGGCATAGAAAATCGTCAAAAATTACCAAAAATCACTAAAAACGACGTTAAACATAAATTTCGTCACGCACGCAACGCACACAGAGAACAATTGCTGCTATGCGTATCTATGTTTGTACATATGAATGTATCTAGATACAAATATATTTATATTTTTTAGGCAGCTTATGACGCATATTTGGTGAGCCTGACTGGCTCACTGACTGACTGGCTGGCTGATTGCAGTTTGTTAAACAGAATCAGCGAAACTAATTGATTTGGGCTGCTGTCAATAACTGCAAAATGCCAATTTGATTTAACGGCGACGACGACGATGACGACACCGGTGCACACACATGAACCGAATATAATAATAATAAAAATAAAAAAATAATAGAAAAATGTTCGGTATATGTGACTGTTTGATATGCTTTTTTTTTGTTTCGTTATATTCTAATAGATTTTTTTTGTATAATTTAGGCATCTTTTGGTGGGTTTTTTGAACTTTTTTTTGGTTTTGAGGCTAGCCTAAAAACATACAAAAAGCACTAAAAAATAACATATTTTCGAATTATGCAAAAAAAAAGTGTATGGTAAAAGTCGAAAATTGACTTCATGAATGCTTCAAAAGCGTTGTTTTAGTGGTCTTTAACTATACTTGCAGCATTGCCTTTAAATGAAACCGATGTGGCACAAATCAGTTGGATATTTTCAACGTACAAAGCGGACATAGACACATATTTATTTTATATATAAATATAGATAACTTTTCGGCTCATATAGTCTCGAAAAACTTTATTGTGTAGCGTTTAAATATTAAAAAGAAAGCGTAACTGCACCGTTTCCTTGTTAAATGCATATATTTTTGCCCTATTCTACTTTTTTTTTCCTGGCTTGTTCTGCTAATTATTTGCATTTGTAAAATTTATATATTTTGCTCTTTAAGACAAATATTTTCTAATTTTAAGCTATTTTTCTTCTAGCTACTTAATTTGTATCTTAAAGTTTTTCTCTCCCACCAAGCGGCTAATAGTTTCCTAAAACTTGAAACTGTGATTTCGGTTAGCCAACTATCCGCTTTGATATAGGTTAACTTTTCAAAAAATTTATAATTAAATTATTTTTTATTTAGATACATTTTTTTTGTATCTTTTGCTTTTAGTGTAGCTTTTAGTTGCGTTTTCAAGTGTCGCTTTTATTTATTTATTTAATTATTTATTTATTTTTATTTTTACTCTCAAACAGAAATATTATTAAATTAAAATCGATTAGTTTATATGTATTCTGTGCTGTTCTGTTGTTTCAATAAACTTATCACACTCACTACTATAGATGCAAAATATATATTCAGGTATGTGTGTAGTATGTATCTATTATCAACCAAAATGCGGTTTAAAGCTTTGTATTTAGAGTAATGTTGAGTGTTTAAAAAAAATATAAAAAAATTAAAATAAAAAAAGTTATCTCATTTTCAAATGCATTTCTGATTCAGTGAACACAACAAAATTGTCAACGATTTGACATGATTTATCCGCAATTCATTTTAAAATGAAATTTTATACAAAACCACAACAGCTTTTTTTGCTTTCCAAGTATGTGTGTATCTGTGTGAGTGTGTGTGTGTGTGTGTGTTGTGAGTACTTGCGTTTATCCATGGATGAACTCAATGATGATGTTGACTCGAGGTTATATTAAAAATTAAATTAAAAAGAAGCAACAGAAATTTTGAAATAAGTTATTTGTAGCCAACATATCCAAAGGTAAAAAGAAAAACCAAATTAATTGAATAGTTCAAAAAACTGGATTTAGTTTATACATCCGTTTATCTAAATATTATCAAAATATTGAATATTTTTTTGTGTGATATAAAAATAATAAGGGATGATTTTTTATTATAAATATTATAGGCACTTAATTTTTTGAAAGCAAGGACAATACACGGCGAAAAAGAACGAAACTTGATATTGCTTGGAATTCTTATAGAAGCGATTGTAGATCTGATCGAGTAAAATAATACAGTATTCTTGGAATTTTTGGGACACCCATGAAATCTAAATTAATGCTCAAAAAATTGATTTTTCCTCTTTTTATATGCTGTACCCGAGGGGTAAAAGGGACGGGGCAGAAGGAGGCATGGAAGACCCTTAAAAGTATATATTCTTGATCAGCATCGATAGAAAAGTCGATCTTGCTATGTCTGCCTGTCCATCCGTCCGTCTGTCATGCTATTTGCCGTAGAAAAACGATTAATATCGGAGACTATAAGAGATATTAGTGCTTAATTGGTCATTTACAAACAGTTTTTCTTTACACCCATTTTAAGGACTTTCCCTCATACAAATCTATCCCAAAATTTTGGGCTTTTGCATTAAATGTTATTTGTTTCTTATTTTAGTAACTTCAAATTTGCTATAAATTATGCCTATGATACTTCCAATGAAATTTCCCAATATGGGTAGGACCAAAAATAAGTTGGGCATAGCCCCTATATGAAAAATTTTTTTATATGAAAATCCAGTTTAATAATTTATGGTACTAAGATAAAACTTATCTTAAGATACATAAAGTTTGGGTACAGGGTATCTTGCAGTCAAGCATATTTGATTTAAGCGCTATTTTATTTTTAATGAATGTAAGGGGCTATAACTCCGCCAACTATGAACCGAATTTTATTTTTTAAACTGTTTTAGAAAACAAAAACTTAAACCTTTCGAATAATATATGAACATAATATTATGACATTTTGAATGCTATTTGTCTGCATTTTGAAAGCAAACGCAATTTTGTTTTACAAATTTTTCATTTTTATCGCTCTTTGGATATAATATAATATATTGTTTCTAAGCAGGATTTGTAGTACACAGGTTTGAAGAGTGCACACAATTACGAGTAAAACGAATGTTTAATGGAAAAAATCCGACAATAATTGACGAAGTTATTAAACTTTTTGTAAAGACAAATTTCTATGTCCGCTATGAACTATGAAACCATCAAACCGATGAGTTCAAAACCGGTTTTATTTCAAAGTCAACAATGCAAGTATAATTATAGACCAGTAAAACAATGCATTTGTCACATTCAGTTCATTTCTGAAGTCGACTTTTGATTTTTCTCATACAATAATTTATTGCTTTTTTGTATGTTTTTATACAGGGCACGCAACATACTGTGATATCACTGCCGAAAAATGTATATTTTGTGATTCTTTGTATGTTTTTATACTAGTCCAAACATAATTTAGTGAAGCTGGAATCCAAAAAAAAAAGCAGATATAAAAGTACAAAAATGCCACCGAAAAAAAAAAGCCCTAAGAGCTTTTTTTGTTAAATTGAATTTTCAAAAAAATTCATAGAAATTTTGCAGATCTTCCGAAAGTTCCAAGTATACAACTTAGTTTTATTCGACCAGATCTGCAAATTCTACTATGACATTTATAAGCCATTTTTTTTTATTCAATCTTGCTAAAATAGTTGTATCAATTTGGAACTTTATTTTGAATTTTAATAGATGCATCTCCAGAAAACCCTGTCTAAAACGGAGACATATGAAAACTATTAAAGAACAAGAAAAGAATTTTTATTTTTTAAATAGAAGTAGCATTTTTTTTTTTTATTTTATTAATATTTTTTTCTTTATGATTTCCGTATACGCCTAACGCAGCATGTAGCAATATTTGAAAGGGCGTTGCATGGTATAAAATATTTCTATTTTTATATATTTTTTTTTCATATATTAAATTTCAAAGTTATTGCAAATAAAATCAATCGAGCTAATAACGGAAATTGTGAGCAGCCCACTTTTCCAAAAAAGAAAAAAAGAAAAAAAATTAACTCAATGTAGCGCATAGATTTTTTTTATTTTCATTTTCAAGATTAACTAAAAATATTGTATTTATAAGAAGGAAATTTCAAGAAAAAAATATTCAATTTAATTTCGAAACGCAGCAGGACACTAGCAGCGGCAGCAACAAAATAAAAAAAAAATAAATAAGTACGATGACAAAGCGTTTAGCATGTAAAGCTTTACTTACCACCACCGCCACCACCAACAACAGCAACAACAACAACAACATTATAAACACTATTTGCCACAAACAACACATACAACCCTCGCTTTTACTTTGTCATTGAACATTGAAAATAGAAAAATTTTTATGAAATGCAATTTTCACAAAAATAAATTCAATTATGCGACTTTCACAGAGCGGCACGATACGCATGTAAAAAAGAGGGAAGCACGTTGGAAAAAAAAAAAAAATAAAATAAATAAATAAATAAAAGTGGGCGTATAGGCGTGCGGCATATTTGAAGTGCTTTGGCAAATAGTAAATCTGTGCAGCGCAACCACCGCAACACATTTTGAACTGGCAACACTTTTCGATTGCTGATCTGATATCGCTTTTGTGCGTTGCCTGCAGCGTTGCGTTGCGCTGCGTTGCGTAATGCATGCAGCGCTGTCATTGTCCCGCTGGGGATTTTATACAGAAAATAAAGTATAAACAAAGGCGCTACACATACACACACATACATATATATTTGTATTTTTTTTTTTTTTTTGTATTGTATTATTTTGCATTTTATGAATGCCTTAGCTGCCGCTGGCGTTGTCCACATCATTATTGTCTGTCTGTCTGTCCATCAGACCCTTTAGTTAATTTGCAACATAATCTTTTAATCTGGTTTTTTGTGTCAACTAGGCATACACACACACACACACACACAGAAAGCATTCCCCAGAGCCTTTTCACCCTTCATATAAACATTTATTTCTTGCCATTCCTTTCATTCATTTATCTATCTTTACTTTACTTTCATTTATGAAAAATTCATTAATATTTTCATACATAAAACTGCAATATGACAGATGATGTTAACGATGCTACGCTGATGACCATTTGCCAACAACTTTTCTACATTTTTTTTTTCTTTATTTCCGCAAAAATAATGCTTCTTCCTGTATGCTTTTCTTTATTATTATACAACTTTTTTTTTTTCTTTTTTTTTTTTTTTTTTGCGGAAACGTTTATCTAAGCACACACACACACTTTACCGCTTCCACTTCCGCTACATATGATCTAATGTATTCTCTAAAGATGTCAACTAATTAGCTCCAAAACAAATTCTTTGCTTAACAACTTTTATTAAGGCAAAAACCACACACAAAAACTTTGTCACAGAAAAGAAAAAAAAAACAAAAAAAAAGAAATAAATAAACGAACGTGCCTACTTGCCGTAGAATGAGTAATTATTCGCAAATTATTTAAGCTTTTAGTTTTGCAGAAATAGAGAACTTTATTTAATATAAAAAAAAAATAATAATAAATTTACTTTTTTCAACTTCATGCAACGCATTAAGCAAATAAATAATTTATAAAGATTTCCACTGATTGCAAAAACTTTGAAAGATTTATTAAATGACAAATTTTTCCCCTAAAATGGACCTAAATGCCTAATGCAGCTGCGAGTTTTACAAAGAAAGTTTATGCTAAAAATAAATTACGTTATTTATTAAATAAATTAACAAGACAAAAGTAAAACGAGATACAAAATTGACAAAGCTATAAGAAACTTTTCATGCAAAAGTTCGACTGCAATTAAAAATATCGATCTAAAGAAATCGATTTAAAGATATCGATCTAAAGATATCGATCTAAAGATATCGATCTAAAGATATCGATCTAAAGATATCGATCTAAAGATATCGATCTAAAGATATCGATCTAAAGATATCGATCTTAAGATATCTATCTAAAAATATCGATCTAAAGATATCGATCTAAAGATATCGATCTAAAGATATCGATCTTAAGATATCTATCTAAAAATATCGATCTAAAGATATCTAAAGATATCGATCTAAAGATATCGATTTAAAGATGTCGATTTAAAGATATCTATCTAAACATATCGATCTAAAGATATCTAAAGATATCGACCAAAAGATATCAATTAAAGATATCGATCTAAATATGTCTAAAGATATCGATCTAAAAATATTGATCGAAAGATATCTATCTAAAGTCATCGATCTAAAGATATCTAAAGATATCGATCTAAGATATCGATCTAAAGATATCGATCTAAAAATATCGATCTAAAGTTATCGATCAAAGATATCGATCTAAAGATATCGATCTGAAGTTATCGATCTAAAGATATCGATCTAATGATATCGATCAAAGATTTAAATTTACGGGCTATAACACTTTTTGTCTTCGAAATTGGTGGACTTAAAATATGAATGGACAGACAGACGGCCGAGATATATCAACACGTCTTACATACATATAAGCACGCCCTCATCTCGATGCGCTAAAATTAATCACGTTGCAACGTTTATACGTAAATATTCGTGATATATTATAACTCAAAAATTACGAAGAATTGTTTTTTTATGCAAATGATTAAGCTTGTTCTTGACCAACATTATTCAACTCTTAAGAATTTTAATATTGCAAATTAATCAAAAACATTTAAGAAAAATTACAGCGACAACAGCTTAAGTCATTTGATATATTGAAGTAGTTTTTTAATTTCTTGCCTTTAATGCGGAAATAAATCAAAAAAATTGAAGATAAGAAATGTTTTCGTGTTGTAACTTTTTTTTTACAATTTTTTTGTTTGTTTTTTGGTAGCATATAAATCAAAATTGAACTGATATAATTTTTTCTAAACGGGCATATGCAGTTTGTCAGAAAGTTTGTAGTGCATTAAAGGAGACTTCGTAGATCCCATTTATACAATATATACAAATCTCTTTCACCTGATTGACTGACTGGCTGATGTGAAGACACGACTACATGCCAAATGGTTAAATATACAAATCTGAAGTTTTTACTGTAGTTTCGTTTTGTGATGACCAGGGGCCTAATGGGCGGGGCTTTGAAATCGGAAAAGCCATATCTTTGGCATGAATGCACAAAAAGACTTGAAATTCGAATCAGTTGATTAGAAAATATTTTTGGCGTATTCAAGAGATTTACGAAATTTGTAACTGGAACCAAGTGGGTGGGTCTTTAAAATTTTATCAATTTAAAAATTTACTGTCTTATTTTTTGCTGTATAATAAAAATAAAATAAAGGTGAGTGCTAAGAAGAGACTTTTGAATATTTGAATTAGGGGTTCAATGAGAACCTTAAAACCGGAGAAACCTTATTTCTACATTGAATGGAAATAGGGGGGTGTTAAGCATTTAACAGGTGATTAAAAACTATTTTTGACGTTTTTAAGATTTTTAATATGGATTTTGGATTTTGTAAATTTGGAATTAGGGACCAATGAGGGCCTTACAATCGGAGAAACCGTATCTGGACCAAGAAGTTTGATATAAGACGCATTTGAAAGATGGTTAAATACTTATAACGTGTACCTGGGTCCACAGCGAAAGACTCAAACCCCGTATTTTATAAATTTCTAACATTTTTTTTTTTATTTTGCTGTAGTTTAGGTAACGATAAGGATGATCACTTAGTCAAGATTGTGGCTAGTGGATCAATGGGGGCCCTTTAAACCGGAAAAGAGATTTTTAAAAAATGTTTACATGTTTGAAGGGTTTTATAAAATCTAGAGACTTGATAAGGCTCTTTTGAGTTTAATGTTTACCGCGGCGACTAAGTTAATTTCAAATTTTTAACGATTCGCGTGATGTGTATTTAAGCTTCGGTTACAGTCAAAGTTTTTCTTGTTATTTTTATACCCGTTACACAAAGTGTAAACGGGTATATTCAGTTTGTCCGAAAGTTTGCAACGCATTGAAGGGAGACATCGGAGACCCCATAAAGTACATATATTATTGATCAGCTCGATGAGACGAATCGATTTTAGCCACCTGTCCGTCTGTCTGTCCGTCTGTCTGTTGCGATGGCTGTTACTCGAAAAGTTTTAAAGATTTTGACCTGAAATTCGAAACTTAAGCTTTTTGTGCTTCTAGTTACTTTGTATACCAGAACTAAGGTGCCACGCCCATTTTAAGATATAGCCCCCATACAAACTTACCACTATTTTCGACTTTTTTGTATGAAAATACGTATTATTTATGAATATATTTAAACCAAATAGGGTAAGAACGCTTTTTATGTCATCCAATGTCAAATCTAAGGCGCCACGCCCATTTTTATGTATAGCCTCCATACAAACTAGCCGCCCATTTTCGAGTTTTTATATGAAAACATTTTCTATTTCTAAATGAATTCAATTAAATTTGGTAAAATCAATTCCAATGTCCACCTAAGTGAACACTTTCGATATGGTAAGGATCGGGCAAATATAACATAAAGCCTCCATACAAATTTGACCAAATTCATCATGAAATTTAATCTAAGTACCTGGTGAACATATAAACTATTAAAAGTGTTGTGTAACGGGTATTTCAGCTTCGGTTCCACCGAAGTGAACATTTTTTCTTGTTTTTTTTAATTAACGAAATATTTGTTGACATCTTAAGTTAAATTTTAAAGAAGCGAAGAAAAATGTCATTGACTGCTTAAAACAAAAACAAAAAACAGGTCTTTAGCGCATATGAGTCACTTGTAAAAAATTAACATGACGAAGATTTAACCTTTTTCTCGGCGCCTTATAAAGAATTGAGATAAAGATGGGAACGTTTATTGCTACGAAATAGGTTATTAACAAAATTAATTAAGTTTCCGTTTTGCGCTGCTACGAGTTAAAACGTTTCAAAGTATCTAAAAGTCCAAACGTAAATATTCAATAAAGTTGTCAGCTGGTAAACTCAAATTCTAAATAAATTAAAAATAAAGCAAACTAAACTAAACATTATATTAAAATGTGCATATGTGTTGGTAAAATTGCTCTAAGCATTCCAAATATGAAATGTATCTGTGTATCTGTATGTTGTTTGTATATTCTATAACGCTGAGATTTAATATTGCGCACACGTCAAGTGCGGCTGCTGCTGCTGCTCGTGTGAAATGAGAAAGTCATTAAAATGTAATAAATTGAAAAACAAAATACAAAATACAACAAAAAAAAAGGACGCTCAAGTGAAAATCTAGCGAGAGAAAGTCATTTAATGGGAGTTAGAAAGTATCTACACATTATCTGAGTGACTTTTTCAAGCAAAAGATACAAAATCAGGCAAAGATAATAAACGCACATAGAAAAGCACCTTACACAAACAGAATAAAGCTGAAAAAAATAGAAGAAAAAAAAATTATAATAATGCACACGCACACGTGTGTGCATAGACAATCACTCACTTAGTCATTGCCTCCCCTAGTTCGTACACGTACATTTCCCCTCACCCTTATTGCATGCTAAAATCGCAAAGTGTATTAAATTGATTTTACTTGATTTTCATTTTGTATCTAATTTTATAATATGAGCATGTATGTGTATGTGTGTGTGCGTTTGGGATGATGTGTACTTGTATTTGTAAGTATTTTTTCATTATTATAAAAAAAAAAAAAACATTGCGCCATTGAAGTCAAAATAAAAAAAAAAAGCAAATCCTTAATAAAAATTAAAATGTGAATATTGTATTGTGTGTGTGTGTGCAAGAGAGAAAGTTGCATAAAGTGTGAGAAAGAGAAAAACATATAAATACACTTTCTAAAACAATATTGAAATCTGAGGAATATTGATGAATTATTGAAGAAACGAAAAAAAAAACAATAAAACACGTCTTCTGGAACAACTAAAAACTCTCGTCGGTTTCCAGAACAGCCAGCACTAGTTATGATGCTTTATAAAGTGGAAAATTCGATGCGTTTTTTAAGGAACTGGAATCATAATGGTTTCAGATTTAAAATTGAAAAGATTACGCACACACAATGTCAAGAATTCTTCAAAATTGAACAACAGTCATGGAAAGAGAGACTTGAAGAATTAATTTTTAATTTGGAGTACCACCCATTTCGCTTTAACTTGGATCAAACAAGCAATTGCTATGCATCTCCATTCTAAAAAAAAAACCAAAACAGAGAGAGCAGAGAGAAACGTTCACTGTATTTCACTCAGGCTTGGTCCATCAAAAACCAAATTAAAAACTCTGAAATGAAATATCTTCCTATGAACCAGACAAACATAATTGATTCAGACTTTAATAACTTGTTCCTGTCGATGACTCATGGCTTGTTGGAGTACCGTGAGAACTTATGGAAAAATGGAACGATGAGTTCCGCAAGCAGAAATTTGGGAACATGCAGCATTCAGCGAAAGGACAAAACCTTTTTTTTAAAAGCCAAAACGTAAGAAAATCAGTTTAAATATTTACTTTAAAAAACTTGAAAAATAATGTCTATATTTCTGTCTTTTTATCTCTCCCTCTCTCTCTCTCTCTCTCTGTATCTCTTACTTTATCTCACTCTTTCGCTTCTGTGCAGCTTATACGTTCTAGCTCTATACTCTTCACATTATTTTTCTTAAGACTATTTTACGTGTTTTTTTTTTTTTTTATTTGAATTAGTTTTCGGTATTACTTCTTTTCTAGTTGAAAACGTTCTATTTTCTAATTAAATTAGTAAAACTTAATTTTGCTTTAATTATTTAATAGTTTCATTTTTTTAGTGCTAAACTGTTAAATAAGCTTTCGGCTACTTTAAAATTACCTCGTGAAGTATAAAAAAAAATAGAATACTTTTAATGTAATATATGCGAATTGTAATCAAATTTCCTATTTAACTTCATTGGTACAGGTTAGTGCTGAAATAAAAAGTATCAGAGAATCAAAGAGAGCTAGTGTAGGAGTAGCAGATGAAGCTATATGAATGTATGGTATGTATGTTTAGTCAGGGGTTTTTTTTTTTTTTTTGGGTGGTACTTGCAACATTCAATTTCGAAACAAGCAACATTTTGCCGCAACACGAATTTTCACTTCCTGTTCAAAAGTAACGAGCAAAAAAAAAAAAAAAAAAATAAATAAATAAAAAAATAAAACAAATGAAAAAAATCATAGCTACGATGTAACCAAAGTTAAAATACTTTTAGTGTGTGAATAGAAATATTTATTTGGAGCGTCATTTGGATGCTTTCCTAAGATTTGAGTGAAGAGTTTTCGAAATATTCTGATAACAAAGAGGTTCTAATAACTTGAAAACTCTTAATGCTGTCATACTGATAAGCTTTATATAATTTACTAGCGTATACCCGGCGTGTTCTTATAAGTTGTACGGGTGTTTCGGCTGCTCTATCGGCAAATTTTCGTTTCGCAACTACTGTTTTTTTGTGAAATTTCTTATCGATGGCATTTTGTACTTTTTGTTTTTCTTATTATTGCAGCGCAACCAGAATATATTGTTGCTAGAAAAAAAATATACTAAAAATACGAGGTTTTTTCGAATGCAACGAGTCCACAATATGTTTGGGGCTAGTACAGAAACATACAAAAAAAGGAAAAAAATTTTATATAAGAAAATCGACTTCCTAAATGAATCGAATGTGCCTAATGCATTGTTTCAGTGGTCTATAACTATACTTGCATTGTTGCCTTTCTAATGAAACTGGTTTGGGAACTCATCGGTTGAATGGTTTTAAAGACCATAGCGGACATAGAAACATTTTTTACTATTTTATGTGTAAAACTTCTTTTTGTTAATGTTACAAAGTTTGTATAAAAATTTATATACCAGGTATACACAATATATCTATTATTTATATATAAAACATATAAAATAAAAAATGCAAACTGTAAAATTTTTGCACACTCTAAAAAAAATAAAGGAAAAGCGACAAACAGACAGACAGACAGACAGACATAGAGATAGTTAGAGAGGTAGAGACATTATGGCGCTTTGAATAGCTACTCTATATCTGGCATGGTTGTGTGTTTGTTGTATGCATGTATTTGTTTGTGTGTGTTTGTATTTTAGTTCAAATATGAAACACAAACGTTTGTTTCCGTTTTTGCTAATTCGTATGCTGTTTGCATTTACTTTCTGTTTTTTTTTTTCCTTCTCGTTTTCAACACACAAACACACAAATTCTACTGTATTTTGTTTTTATTTCTATTTTTTTCTCTCTACCTTTTTTTTTTTTTAACTAACAAATACAAACACAGACATACATCAGAATTTAGGTTAGTAATTTTTATATCAGCATGTGTGTGTAAATATCCTTAAGCAAAAATTATTTCATATAAAAAAAAAATAGATAGAAAATACATAAATGGTAATTCTGAGAAAAATTAAATTTATACAAGCTACAAAATTATTATTACAATATTATTTTGGAATGGAAATAATATTTTTTGTACAATTTAATATGAAATAAAAGTTTTTAGTAAAAATGTTGAATTGAAATAAATTGGGCAGCATGAGAGAGAGAGAGAGAGACTTCGAATATGTTTGTATTTAATTTAAAAAATAAAATGTTAGAGTGACTTTTTTTATATAGAAAGAAGTGTTGCCATATTCGATGAAAATCATTAAAAAAAAAAAAGAAAATTTAAATTGTTTGGAAGTTTTATAACAGATGTTTGTAGGTCTGGTCGAGAAATTTTTGGTAGATCCCCAAAATCTGAAACATATTTTTCTTTCTTTTTTCATTTATAGAGCTATGACTCAGTTAACTTCGAATCGAATTTTATTTTTTTAAACTGTTTTGGAAAGTAAAAATTTAGATCTTTCGAATCATATATAAAGGGTTTTGATATTTCAAATGCTTTCTGTGTATATTTTCAAGACAATTTTTTTCCCCAATTTTGCAACACTTTTTTATTTGAAAGCTGCAGCTATAAAATAAAGTTTTAAAGAGGACTTCTACTACGATACTAACATGAACAACGCATTGCTTTCGTTTTCGTTTTCGATTACACTTATCGGTTCGATTTTTATTTTAAATATCAGTTTTTTTTTACGTAAAAACAGGGTATTACCGTTAATGAGGTTTTTAAAAGGTTTTTTTATGTATCTTACTCTTTGCATTTGCAGAGATGCATTCTGCACACACACACACATGTACATTTACGTGTATTAGTACAACAAAAATGCAACTGTAAACTGATATTGCGTTTCGTCCTTACATATATTTCTATGTCTAAATCTCATCAGAATACAGTTACGATATATAAACTTTAGTTTCTTTTTTTTTTTTACACTATTTGATAAGAATAAAAAAAAACACAAAAAATAGTGAAATAGAACTTTAGAACACTGTGTGTGCGTTTGTATTTTTTATTTGTGCTAAAAAAAGACAGCATGCTGTCGCGTCTGTCAGTCAGTTACACTTGAAATGCAAATTTTTTTTTTTTGCTGGCGTCAGTTGTTGTTTGGTTTTTTGTTTTTGTTTTTATTTTTTTTTTTTTTTTTGTTGTTGTTGTTTTCCCTGGCAAACTACTTTACTGCGCTACAATTCTACACTTTTGGTTTTTTTTTTTATGTTTTTTTTGTTCGTGTAACTTTATGCTTTACTATTGCATATGCGAGTATACAGGGTGACAAACAAAAAAAACTTAATTGTTAAAATTTCTTGAAATAATGAAAAATTTGTAGTCAGTGATAAAAACATAATGTGTTGCCCTCAAGTTGTGCTTCAAGTTCTTCAGAGCTTCTAATTTATTTTAAATGCTGCTTCAACACCCTGTATATTTATGTTAGCACAAGGATGTAACATTTCTTACACACTGCAACCTTCATCTTCATACTTATTCCTCCTACTACTACACTACACACTTTTTTTCTTTTCGTTTTTTTTTTTTGCGTTTCTTACCATTTCAACATTTCCTTTATTTTTCCATACGCCGGAAAGCGTTGAAATGTGCTACAAATTGAATTTTATTGAAACGTGTTTGCATACATTCATTCTATTCGTCTAAAACGTTTTCCTGCTTGCCTTCTTCTACTGCTTCTTCTACTTCTTCTTCTTCTTCTTTGACACTTACAGTTTTTTTTTTGCATAAATGTGCGTATGCATACACATATAAAGTTTAAAGAGAACTTTTATGAGAATCATGTTTTTTTTTTCTTGGATAGTCTTATGCCGCCTTAAAAACAACAACAACAAAAGGAAAAACACTTGCGTAAGGAAAAAAACAAGAAAACGATTCAACTTCGATGAAACCGAAGCTTTTATACACGTCACAAGATGAGTAACTTTTCTGAGATGAATATTCGTTATATGAATATTTTATGTTATAAGAAGTATTTTGCCCATATTTGATGCAAATCGCTTCTTAAATAACCAATTTCTAATACAAAAATTTAAAAAGATATGTTTGGGAGCGATATGCTATAGTGGTCCCACCTAAACCATGAGTCATTTTCTGAACATGGGTTGCTATTAGAAGTGTCATATAATTCGTTTCCCAAATAAACCATGTTTCAATCAAACACATAAAAATTTGTATGGGGGCTATGCCTTGGCACCAAGGTTTACATAAACCGGTTAGGGTAAGTTTCAAAATTTATGTCAATATCTTTTAAACTGAGCAAATGAAACGTGTTGGCAAAAAGAGTGATTTTTGAGTCACAGTGTGATTAGTGACTGCAAATAGTGACTGCAAGCAGTGACTGCAAGCAGTGATAAAATCGCAGTTCGCAAAAAAGCAATCAGCGATTACTGAACAGGTTCACTGTTCACGAATAATATTTCACTATACCAACACAGCAAACCGACTTTGTTTAAATTCATTGAAAAATAAATCACTGCTTTTATTCCAAGAATTGGAAATGCATAAAAAATAATATTTGCGATAAAAAACGATTGTGTTCTTGGTTGCTTCATTTGCAATTGCCGGTATAAGTTAGTTACGTATGTTTTGAACGACAGTTTTGGCAGGAAACATTTGGCATTCTTTAAAAAAAAAAAAATATCACATGTCACTTTGTTTTCTAATCATATTTTTGTTGCAATTGCGCTTTCACCATTCAATCGTTTCAATAGACCGCGCTTTCAGTGATTTGCACGGTTTGACGAGTCAAGTGACTGGCAAATGTACCAACGAAGTTCGATGTTCAAGAGAATATGAACGATTCGCGAAAAGTGATAAAAGCACCAATCACTGATAAATAAACCGAATCACTGTGCGCGAAGAGCGAAACACAAAATCGCCAATTACTGAGAAACAAGAAAGTCGCAAATCACTACTTGCAGTCGCAGTGCGACATTGCGATTTTTAAATCAGTGTTAGAAAATAACTGTGAAAAAAACACTGTGAAAAAATCACTGTAAAAAAAAATCACCGAATTCGATTTTTTTGCCAACACTAGTGACTAGGGTCTACGATGTCTTCTTTAATGCGTTACAAACTTGCCGACAAACTGAAAATACCCGTTCTCACTATGTGTGGCTGGTAAAAAAAAAGAAATAAATAAAAATATTGCATTTTAAAGACTTGTTTTAGCTAAAAAAATTTTTTTTTACATAAATTTTCTTGAAATAAGGTTTTTGTTTTTGTCTGTCTGTCTGTCTGTCTGCAGCTTCATATTTCCTAATATAAGAAAAAGTATTAAAACTTTGTTTAAAATTTTAGCTTTGTGTTTTAATTCTTAGCTCTCACTTTATGCGTATTGAAATTGATGTCTAATACACTGCTAAGCTCACGTTTAGCACCCTCTCAACATAATACCTTTAACAAAAAAATATTATAAATAAATACAAAAGCAAGCATGTAGCCTGCGACCCTACAATAACCAACGCCGACAATTTCGTAAAGATCGAATCAAACCCTTTCAACAGCTGCCAATCATCAAAGCGAATGAGATGCGATGAGATGAGATGAATTGTGTGTGTGTGTGTGTGTGTTGTGTATGTGAGTTGCATACATTATGGCTGACTGGATGGCTTTTGTGTATGCGAAATAGCGCACAGCGTATTGTTTAATAAGATTAACGCAGTTCAGCTCGCGTAAGCAATCTAAAGAACCAGCTGAGCTGCTGAGCTGCTGAGCTGCTCAGTTAAAACTGAACTCAAAATAGTGGTGTACATATAAAAAGGCAATATGATGCTTTACTGCCGTTGATGACGTTGATGACGATGATGATGATGATGATCAACAGCTGCCATCGTTTTAAATTTCATACCGAAATTTCCATTGTGTGAGTGTCAAGATGAGGGCGCTACATTGAAATGTATATCTTCTTGTTATATAATTATAGCTCTGAATTCCGCTAACAAGAAAAAAAAAAAACGTAAATGTTGATATATTGGCTTAATTATATGTTAAATATAAAAATATATCTATAGCAAGCCAAGTGACACGTAGCTGAGTCATGCCAATTGGTTTTGTTGCCATAAAGCTTATTTTTCTGTTTTTTTTTTTTTGGAGGAAACATTAAATGCCACTTTGCCAACAACGCAGGAAATACAAAATGTACAATAAATAAAATTTTATTTCTTAAATATATATTTTTTTTTTTAATTAAGTTTTTATAATAATTTTTTTATTAAATTTATTTTTCTTCTTTTTTTTGTTGCATTTATGTCATAAAACTGACACATCACAGCAGCGCCTTCCGCAATACAATATCGCATCGATCCATCAAATGCATTTTAATTACAGAAACACACACGCATGTGCATGCCTTTAGCATTTCTAATTACTTTTAACATTGATAAGCAATAAGAAGAAGACAACAACAACAACAACAAAAATGCTAAGATAATAAAATAATATTATGAAACTAGAGGCACACCTGCATGACATGAAAAGAAAGTTGATTTTAAATGCCGAAAAAATAACACTTTTGAATCATTTCGACTTTAATAAGGAAAAAAATACAAATTTTAATGAACAAAATCGCATTCATTACTTTTCAATATGAATTCAATGGGACGGGCTATATTTTCAATCGCATTGGTTTCTAGCGAAATGTACAATGGCAGTTTAAGACTTCGACTAAAAGTGTCCTGAGAAGTTTTTATAAAAAACCATTGGAGTACCGAAATGGAAATGGAGACGTTCTGTCAACAATCAAAATGGAAGTTCTCCTCATGAAGACGTTTTGAAGACATTTAAAATCGAAGTTCTAATAATGAAGGCGTTCTGAAGACAATTAAAATGGAAGTACTTCTAATGGAAACACTCTGAAGATAATCAAAATGGTAGATCTCCTAATAAAGACGGCCTCAAGACAATTAAAATGGAAGAAGACATTTTAAAGACAATCGAAATGCAAGCTTTCCCTAATGGAGACTGTATGAAGACCTTCAAAATGGAAGTTCTCCCAATGAATTCGTTCTGAAGACAATAAAAATGGATATTCTCCTAATGGAAACGTTTTGAAGCCAATCAAAATGAAAGTTATCCAAATGGATACACTTTGAAGATAATCAAAATGGTAGCTCTTCTAATGAAGACGGCCTAAAAACAATTAAAATGGACGTTCTTAAAAAAAAAAAGATCTTCTTCTAATGGAGAGGTTCTGAAGATAATCAAAATGGATGTTCTCCTAATGAGGATTTTCTAATAACCATCTAAATGGTTGTTCTCCGAATGGAGACGTTCTGAAGACATTAAAAAGAAGAAGTTTTCCAAATGGAGAGTTTTGAAGACATTTAAAA
This sequence comes from Leucophenga varia, assembly GCA_018903435.1. Taxonomy (NCBI): domain Eukaryota; kingdom Metazoa; phylum Arthropoda; class Insecta; order Diptera; family Drosophilidae; genus Leucophenga; species Leucophenga varia. The sequence continues at coordinate 12,103 of JAEIFJ010000194.1, read as the reverse complement.
TAAAAGTTCTTTCCATGGCGACGTTCTGAAGACAATCTAAATGGAAGTTCTCCCAATGAAGTCGTTCTGAAGACAAAACGGGATGTTCCCAAAATGGTGACCTTCTGAAGATAATTAAATTAGAAGCAATGATCACAATGCACAACGAAGAGTTGGCTCGTGGTTGGGAATGCTTTATATTCCGGCCGTAGCAGGCTATATCAGCTAATGACGATTATATGGAATAATTTTGAAACTTGTGTAGAAATAAAAACATTTTTGAATACATTTTCATTAGGTTTAAATTTCCTAGGCTTAGCTCGAAGAGTCTGTGCTCCTCTACTTGGTCTTTAATGTTTTTTTACTTATCATAAGATGAAGAGAAATAATATTTTGGGGCTGAAATAAAAACATACTAAAAAATACCTGTTTCTTTTGACTGCCGCATGGCCATAATGTGTTGGGATACGCTGCATTCACAATTTTTTTGTTTTTTGATTGCAGCGATTCCACAATATGTTGGGGCTTGTATATAAAAAAAAAAAATAAAAAGGTAAATATTTTTGAATGGCAATATTAGACAATCGACTTCTTAAATGGAATAAATGCGCCCAATGCATTGTTTTAGTGGAATTTTAATTAACTTGCATTGTTGCCATTCAAATGAAACGAATTTGGGAATGAAACGGTCTAATGGTTTCAACATGCATAGCGGACATAGAAACATTTTAGATTAGGAAGACAATTTTAGATTTTCTGCAGCTTAGATAACTTTTTAGTTGAGCCTATGCAAAAAAGTGCTTCAGAGCTTATATTTAATTTTGGAAAATTCGATCAAATTAGAATATTTTCGAATTATAATTATAATTGGAAAATCATATACAATTGGGAAATTTATTTAAGGTGCTATATGCAAAATTCAGTTTTGTTTACTTTTTTAAAAATAAAAATCTAAACTAATCAGAGATATGCAAGTATTAATAACTTTAGTCACATTCCCTCTAAATGTATTTCTGAAAAAGAGAGAAAACAATTCCGCAAAAATCAACAGAAAAAAATATATTCCTATAAGGCGAGAGACATGAAAATTGAATGAAAGCAGCAATGGAGAAATGTTTAATCCCCAAATACCGAACGAAGCTACAACAGTAGTAGTAGTATCAGGCGTGCTGACTGGCTGGCTGGCTGGATGGCTGACAAACAGAGAATATTGTCTGACAAGCAAACAAACGGGTAGGCAGGCAGAGCAATATGAATTTATAATTAAAAGTAAATTAAAAAGTAAATAAAACGAACAAAAAAAAAAAAAAAAAAAAGGAGCAAAAATATATACAATTTATATATTGCAAAGATAAAAAGAACGACTGACGACGATGGAAAAAAACAAAAAAAGAAGGCAACTCAAATATAACCGAATAAATAAAAGAATTATATTTTCCGTTGACAAAGAAGCATAACAAACATATAACAAAATGTATCTAGATACAAACATACAGATAGATACATAGCATGGATATAGGCAGTAGTAAAATTAAAATTAGATTTTATTTTAGTAGAAAAAAAAAATATTAAAAAAAAGGAATGTCATCTGTAAGATTTGAACCTGAGCTACTCAGACATCAATACACGCTATCTAACTCTTTGGTTAATATTGGGAACAAATCTTCAATTTGGCATACTAACCTCATTTTTAGAGGCTAAAGATAAATAATTTTTTAGACAAAAAAAAACAAAAAAAAAAAAAAGTTGCCAAATATATAAATTTTTTTTTATGTCAAACTAAATTTGTGCGAATATTTTACTTAATATTAAATTGAAATGAAAAGCTTAAAATTTGAATATCTTAGAAGGATAAAAGGCAACATTAGCGAATTGTATGTATGTGTGTGTGTATGTATGTAAGAGAGAAAAGTAGGTTAATGTGCTGCAAAGGCGTTCGTTTACTCATACAATGGCAGCAACGACTTGCTATGCGCCATATATGCATGTGTGTGTGTGTATTATATATTTAATCAGCCATTGTATTGGCAAAAATATGCGAAATGAGCTACGCGCTACAAGGCGAGATACGCAGCGAGAGTGTGTAAGAGAGAGAGAGGGAAAGACAAATAGAAACGCAAAAAAAAAAGGAAAAATCAGAACGTACGCAGGGAAAAATGAATGAGTGAGTGAGTGTGTGTGTGTATTAGTAAAAAGCATTAGCAAATAGTTGAAGAGAGAGGAAGCAAGGATGTAAAGAAGCAACGGAAAGGGAAATGGAGAGTTTTCTACACATTGAACACATCTCGTCAAAGGAATAAAAACAGACAAATTTAAAATTCTAATTTTTTTTTTTTTTTCGCTCGCTACATAAGGCTGCCTGACACAAGGTGGTAACGTACCAAAAAAAAAAAAAAAAAAAAAAAAAAAAATAAAAACAAAAAAAAAGACAGGTAGGGTAGACAGACAGTCAGACCGACACACGTTTTAAGAATACACATCATACTAGCTGCATTTAGTTTATTCTTGAACTTTTTTCTTTTCTTTTTATTTTATTTTTTTATTTTTTTGTTTTTGAATGCTTTTGAGCATGAATAAAACATTAAAGCGGATTATAGAATTTTTGCATTTTTCGAAATTAACATGTTTATCGAGAAAATTCGAAGTGAAATGTAATAAAATGAATGAAATGGCGGCATTGGGAAGAGACAAAGCGCCAGAGACAAAGTTTATTGTAAAATATGCGCTGTGTATGCAGCCGTAAAGTATGCTATGCGTATTTTTTGTTATTGAGAATATGCATATTAAAAAACAAAAATTTGTATCTTATTTACAAAGTGCTAATATAAACTGCTTTTTTATTTCATTGCTGAGAGTTACGGACATAAATAATGTTTAATTAATTTTTAAACGCAAGTTGAGTTTGTCTTTCAATTAAACATTTTTAAAATTAACATAATGCATGTAGTGAACACATTTTTGCAATATTAAAGAGCTGAGAGTTACGGACATAGTAGCAATTTTTTTTATAAAATGGCCATTATAAAAGCAGATTTTACTATAAAACCATAAAAAGTAAAAGACAAGAGTTAACTTTAGGTATTTTTATAGAGTTTGAATGCATTTATGCTATTTCGGTGCTGAGAGTTACGGACATAAAGGTTTGGAAATGTAAAATTAATAAAAAAATGATTATATCTTTTGCAGTTCTAATGCTGAGAGTAATGGGTCTGGAAATACATTGTAAAAGGAGTGAAAGTTTTACGCTTTGTATGCATTTATGCTATTTTGGTGCTGAGAGTTACGGACACACAGATTTGAAAATTGTAAAATTGAAAAAAAAAATTATCGTCATTGAGAGGAGAGTAACGGGTTTGATAAAAAAATAAAAAATAAAAAAAATTGAAGCCAAAGCTTTTATGCTATTCTGTTGCTGAGAATTACGGACATATAGTTCTGAAAATGTATTTTGTTTTGAGTTACATAGATGCCATAAGGCATATACTTCTACTTCGAAACAGCCTCATAATAACCAAATCATCTTCATGTCCCAAGCAAAAAATAAATCGATTTGCTTTTTTTTTTTAGGTAATTTGCACTTAGAAATGACATTTAATTGAAATTTGATTGAACACTCATTCTACACATTTTGTTTTTTTTTTCACAACTACCCCAACTCTACAAATGTTCACGATTTCATCAATTATTCATTCATTCAATTCAGCAAATGATGAATTACTTTAAGCTGCAAATATTTTGCAGACATTGAAATAAAGTTTGAGAAAAAATATACAAAAAAAAAAACAACAACAAAAAATTCTATCGATACAAAATTCATCAAAATCCAATCAATCTTTCATTTAAACATTTTATGCGTTTCGGCGGGGTCTTTTTTTTAAAGCGCGCTTTTCAGCGTTGAGCTAAAGCAGCGAAAAAAAAAAATTGAAATTAAAAATAAAATAGAAAAAAATCGCTCATGGATAACAAAAGAAGAAAAAACGAACGAAAAAAAAATCAAGCGCAAATATTTGCTCGTTGAAATCGTTTTGTGGCGCTTTATTGTTTGAGCGAGGATTGTAGTCAAAAAATTGGCGATAAAAAAAAAAAACTGGGAGATAGAAAAAATTCTTGAAAAACTGTTTGTAGAAATAGGCACAGGCAAACAAACAAACGAAAATACTTTTCATATACAATAAAAGTTTCTGTGAAAATAAACCCCGAGCCATGCTTATTTGACATTTAAAGAAAAATAAAAAAAGTATTTTTTTACGCTTTAAATAAATTTAAATAAAATTAAATAGCAAACACCAACAAAAAAAAAAAAATTATAAAAAGAATTTGCATAGTCTTTATAGTGTAAAGCGTGTACATTTAATAAATAAAAGCTGAAAATGTAGCAAATTGTTTGTTGCAATACAAAGTAAATGCAGCAAATATTTAACATTGCATACTTTGCGGCACATATGCGCGTTTTTTTTTTTTTGTAGTTAGTAACGCTTCGAAGTACATAGGCCTGGCAAATAACATGCAATATTAAAGAAAATATTTTCGTATTTAATGTGTAATCCAATTTAAATTTAACTAAATGTGAAAATGTTTCTATGTCCGCTATGTACGTTGAAACCATCTATCCGACGTGTTCCAAACCCGGTTTCATTTGAAAGGCAACAATGTAAGTATAAATATAGATCAATAAAACAACACATTAGGCACATTTGGTTCATACATGGAAGTGATTTTCGACTTTTCCTTTTTTTGTATACTGTGGTTTCGCGTCAATCAAAAAAAAGTATATATATATATTTCAATGCTTTTTGTATGTTTTCATATTAGCCCCAACATATTTTGAGTGCGCTCTAATGAAAAAAAAAGTACAAAACTGCCAACGAAAAGGCCGAAATTGCATAAAAATCCACAGATGAAAAACGGAAAAGAGCCAAAACGCCCGTACAACATAATATACGCCGGGTATCCGCTAGTTATATATATTTTTGGCGGAAATCGAATGTAAGTGACTGTATTAAAAAACACCATTTTGAAGTTATTATTAATCAAAAAAATCGTTTAAAAACGTCGATTAATCGTAAAATTGATATATTATTGTTGATTATTTGATACATAATACAACATCAAGATTGGACCGCAGAAAAAAAAGTGCCTTGTTTGTGGTTTTTAAAAAATTGCAATGCCTGCAATGTGTTTGTTGTTGTTTTATGACTTGAGCTTGTGTGTGGTGTTATTGTAATTATTCCTATAGCGAATATGACAGTAATTAGTGAACAAAAAAAAATCTATATTTTTTGTTTATAGTTAATTTTGTTTTGATTGCAGTGGGTCTTTCTCTGTGCGCCACATTGTACTGAACGATTAATCGAAGTGGTTCATTCATAATTGCAGAGTTATGTGGCTCTAAAAAAGCTAGCTACATTGCTCGAAGAAGGTAGAATTTCTAAAAGCATTATTTCAAAATCGTCAAATTTCTAAACTATAATTTTCTTGTAAAATCTTTGAGCTATTTTTTTTTATTAAAATTATTTTTCATAGCTGTAAAGTTTCAAGTTACAATAATTTTTCATTAATTTTCAAATATGGCACATACGTTGGTGTGAAAGAGAAGAATATACAATACATACAGTAAAAAACATTTTTTGACACTGTATATCGAACAATTTTTATACGCCAAAATTATGTTTTAGATACGTTTAAGAGAGTTCCATTTTATTTTTTTGTCACACACAGTGTGGGAGGGTATTATCATTTTGTCTGGAAAGTTTGTAACGCATTAAAGGAAACATCTTAGACCCTATAAAGTAGATATATTCTTGATAGCACAATTCTACTCAGTCCTAAGCAGCTCAAGTGTTAAAATCAAAGTGCCACGCCCATTTTTAAGGTGTAGCCCCAGCCACAAATTTGATTTTTTTCGCATTTTATTGGAGATAATAGTCACTCCAAGTTGGGTTTTGGGGGGTCATCAATTTCAAATCCAAGCTGCCACGCCATTTCTAGATAAGCCCCATACAAACTTACCGCCCATTTTCGAATTTTATATGAAAATAGCTTTTTTATGAATGTCAACCAGTTGGGTAGAAATACTTCCTAATGTCATCAATGTCAAATCCAAGCTGCCACGCCCATTTTTAACTATAGCCCCCATACAAATTTAATCCGGTTTCCAATTTTTGTATATAAATAGGTATTATTTATGAGACTATTCACTCAAATTTATGTAAAACCCCTTTTAAGATATTCAAAAAAAAAAACCAAGGTGCCACGCCTATTTTAAGCTATAGTCCCCACACAAACTTATCGATTATTTTCCACCAAATGTATAAAAAAATTAATTTTTTCCAATGTTTTTTAAATATATATAAAATGTATTTAGATTCGTGTGAGTTTTTAAGCCGGGTTCCCACCGAAGTTAACGTTTTTCTTGTTTTTTTATTAAGTCTTCAAAACCTCGAGGTATGTGTGTAAAATTGGCGATTAATCGTATATTTTTCGATTTTTTAATTGATTTGGAAGAAATGAAAGAAAGAAAAAAAGAAGTGTTTTTTTTTTTGGTTTTTCGATTGCGCTTCACTTTTAAAGTGTCGAAAAAAACCGATTAATCGAAAAAATTGATGTATTTTGATATTCTAAAATATTCGCGCAGTAGTAAATGTAGGGCTAGGCCTTCAAGAAAGTTATCCATTCAGACAGTTTTCACTGAATTTGTTCGTAAAAACTAGAGAGCGTGCAATTAATTAAAAATCGATTAATCGGAAAAATTGTTTTTTTTATTTGAGCCAAGTTGTGAGTTATCCAATCAGACAGTTTTCACCGTACTTGCTCACATAAACTAGAGAGAGAGCGCAATTGAGTAATTGAGTGAGTTGTAGAAATTTACTCAAGTTTTTTTTTATTGTAATTTTACACGATTGTCGTTGATAGACAAATTGAATGTGAATTTAACTTTTTTTTTTTTTTTTTTTTTTTTTTTTTTTTTTTTTTTTTTTATTTATTTAAAATGCTCCATCTTCTTGCCAATTTATCTCTCAACAACAATTTGATATTTATTTCTTAAGCTGCTGCTGCTAGCTACTTCTAAGAAATATCGAAATACAACAACAACAAAAAAAACCATTTGGCGCATTGACGAAAGAAATACAACAACGACGAATGATTTGCATGTTTGAAAATGTTCGAATGTGTGCGTGTGTGTGTATGTGTGTGTGTGTGTGTGGACTACAACGAAAAAGTTGTGGGAGCAGCAAGAAGAAAAGGAATAAATAAAACCGGTTGCGCACATTAAACAACAACAAAAGTAAAAAGGTATTCTAAAAATAAGAAGAAGCTAAAGAAAATAGTAAGCAGTGTGACAGAGAGAGAGAGAGAATGAGAGAGAGAGCGAAAGCGCTTCAAGTAAATTTGTATTAGAGTGAGTGCAACAATAACAAAGAAAAGTGGAGCTACAAACATTGTTGTTGTTGTTGTTTGAGGCGCAAACTTAAGTGGCACTATACACATAAGTAAGTATGTATGTATGTGTACATACACACACACACACACATACATATGTATATGTTGCACATAAATAAAGTACATTGATTTATTTCTGTCAATGTTGTTAACATTTTAACGATTTTGTCCTTTCGTTTAGTCATTTTTCTTGGGAATCTTTTTTTTTTTTTTTGTTCTTTTTTTTTTTTTTGTTCTTTGAATATGCGAACATACAAACAGTTTGCAGTTTTTCCTTTTGCCTTGTTTTTCTCTTTTTTTTGCTAAGGGTGTTCCAAAAAAAAGATTGGTAGTTTTTTTTATTGACTCTTGAAAAAGAAATAAAAAAAAGGTATTTTTAGTATGTTTTCATTTTAGCCCCAACAAATTTTGGTTGCGCTACAAAAAAAAGTACAATAATGACTTCGAATAGACAAAAACTTAAAGTGCAGCCGAATCGCTCATTCAATGTAGTAGCACACTTCGTTTGAAAAATAGGAATAGGAAAATCCTTAAAATTTATATATAAAATATTTTTGGATATTGTTATTTAATGTAAAAAAGCTGAAAAATTTTATGGGTTATCACCATCAAAAAAATTACATCAACTTGAGACGTTTGTAGTAAGAAGGGGTGTGTGATTGTTGCAAATAATCGATTATTGATGATTGTAAAAATAAATCGATTGTTGCTGATTAATGATGATTATCGAAAAATAATTTTTGAATATAAATAATCAGCTGTTTAATCACTTATTGATTCTTCAACTAATTGATCAGTTGATCATACAAAATAATCGATTGTTCATAGATTAATCGATTAATCACACAGTCCTAGAAGTAAGTATTTTATGCAATGTTTTCGATTGAATGTTGCCTTGATAACTTAATACATAACTCCAATCGGTCGGCTTTTTGAACGCAATCGTAGTGAAAACAGTCTACTTAGCAAAAAACCATCAACGTTGTTGTTTGGAACACCCTATTTGCATGCTTGTTTCTTTGGTTGCGGTTGCTTGTATAACGTTTTAACGGAATTTTTTTCCAAATTCTTTTTTTTTTTTTTTTTTACATTTCGTTATGTCTTCTGTGTTTTAGCCAAATTGCCAAACATTAGTCAACATTGGCAAAGGTCGTACGTCATCAACGTTTATTAGTGTATGTATGGTGTGTGTGTGTGTGTGTGTATGTAAATATCTTTTCTTTTGTATATGCGTATTGCATTCACTCATTCATATCGTTTACATTGCTTAATTCTATCCCCTTCTCTTGTATTTGTTTTTTTTTTTTTGATACACGCGAGTGTAGTAAATTGGCTCATTTTGAAACTTGCTTCCTCCGCTTCATGGAGATAAAAAACAATTTCAAAGTAGCAGCAAGAAAACGCTACAGTTTTGTGTCGTTGTCGAAAAAATTTCAAAAATTTATATTGCTACATCAGCTTCAACTTCAGGTAATAAAAGTTCTCAATCAATTTACGCTGCTTCATTTTCTTAATCATTTTTTGTTTTTCTTCTGTTTTAGTGCTGCTTTGCTTCTTCTTTTATTTTTACGACTTTTCCATTTTATTGAGTGCGCTCGTTTATCAAATCACTTCATTAGTTGCGTTCATTTATCCTGTCTGCCAGCCTATTTAAAGTTGCTTGTTGCTATCAAGTTTTTTTTTTTTTTGAAAAGAAAAAAAAATTTTAAAAAAGTTTCTCATAGTATCTAAAATTTAATAGAAGTGATACATAACTGTTGTTTTTGAAAATTCTTCAGATACTTTTCAAATGTATCTCAAGCCACATTATAGCTCTAAAAAGTCAGCGTAGAGAAATACTCAAATCAAGTAGATAATTCTTAGTTAATATCATTCTCCCTCTCTTTCTTCATTTTTTTTAAACATTTAACACTCATTTGCACTTTTTTCAACACTTCTTTTTTCGCTATTCGAACTGACTGACTTCCGATTACACCTTATCTATTTTTATATATTTTTTTCATATGTATTGCATTTATGCAAGTACATATCTCCTTTTTGTATTGTTTTTTTTTTTTTTTTTTTGTACATTCGTTCTCTCGTTCAATGACCATCGTATATCTCCATAATTTATTGAACATGCCAGACAAACTAAAGACAAACACAATACAACAACAACAACAGCAGCACAATGTCAACTGCATTTTTTCAACTTCTTTACTCCATTTTGCATTGCTTCGCCATATCTTCCATACTAACTTATGCATATAGTATATATATAGTATATGTATGTATACAATTGTATGTTGTTCTTCTTGTTCTTCTTTAGCATAAATCATGGACATCAGTTATTGTTGTTGCTTTTAGTATTTTTCTTTCTTTCTATTGTTCATAAAGGAACTTTTAGTCTTTTTAAGAATACAGTCTTACTTTTATTTTATGTAAGTATTTAGCAATATTTAAATTGCTTAGTTAATTTGTTAAAAATATTGAAAACACTTAAAAAAAGCGAAGAAGTTTTAAAAATTTCATATATTTAGTTTAAAATAGTTTGGAATAAGTTTCTATGTGGGTTTTGACCTAATTAAGAGCTTAACATGAAATTAAGTACCAGCGGGAAAGTCATAAAAAACCTACGCATGACATGTCTTGCAAGACTCCATGTATGACATGTCCTGTAAGACTTCATGCATGACATGTCTTCCATGACTTTATGCATGGCATGTCTTCCTAGACTTCATGCATGACTATGGATCGAAACTCTCGATGACATGTCTTGCGAGACTTAATGCATGTTTTGCAAACCCCTTAGTTTGTTTTAGTTACGATGACAGGTCTTGCATGACACGCTTCTAGGCTACGCTTGACATTCTTGAAGAGGTCTCGTGTTTCTTATCATTTTTCTATCAAAATATCGCATTAATTTGCGATGGTAACACAACCGACGACATGTCGCCAATCAGTCATTAGTGATCAAGTCATCATACACCCTTTTTTTTGGCAGATATCGCTTCGAAATTAAATGTGTGTTTAAATTTCTTTAATGCAAATGAACGAACAAACATGGCTGTATTTTATAAGGTCTCTTAAAATTTTATGATACTATTTTATCGGATAAGAATGCGCTACTGTACAGTCTTAAATTATGCAGTCAACTTCTAACCGATGCAATAAAGACCAAGCAAAAATATACACTTAAAGGTTTATCAAGACACTTGTACAGATATGTATGATATGATTCGGCTGATATTAAGCAAGTAGGTGGCCAGTGGTAAGTGTGCGTATGCCTGTCTTTGTGCCTGAATGTAACGCTTCTTTTATTAATTGTATTCTGATTTATGGCAATTATATTTGCGGCATCTTTTATGACATTAATAAAAAAGAAATAGCCGCAGCTCTAGATACAAATGCAGAGGACACAGTAGCGTTATAAAGATACATTAACTTAAGCTACTTGCTTTTCTGCGCCGTAGAATACTAGCTTAAAGCTTGTGCTTTGTTGTTGTTATTTTTTGATTTTATTTATTTTACTTTTTGGCATTAAATGCGCTTTTAAGGCAGCTCATAAAGTGAGCGCTTTTTATTTATGCATTAAAAGAATTTAAAAGATACAAAGATACTTTTTTTTTTTTTTACTGCTTTTAAAGTATTTCATTCTTGAGTTCTAAAGCTAAAAAATCGATACGCGTTGAAGCACGTTTTTAAAAATTTTTGAATGGATCGCACAATCTATACTCGCATATCACACATAAGTATAGTACAGGCGACTTTGTATTTGTTTGGCGTTATTAAAGCAATAAATTTAAATGACCAAAAGCTAAAATAAACCAAAGTAGACCGTAGAGCAGTAGAATGGATGGATTGCTGGATGTGTAATGTTAGCATAAAGCAAACAGCAGCAGCAAATCTCAGCGTGACAAAAACAAAAGCAAAGACAGTGCGTGAATGAGATACATACTTGCTAAATGGTACACAGTTGTATATATGGTTTGGTATACAGGCAGCAGCAACAAATTGGGGAAACAATGTGTTAGCAAGACGTGAGACGTGTGATGGCGAAGAGAGAGAGAGAGGGAAAGGATGGCAGAGTTTGAAGTAAAAGCATGACATGGGGATGCGCTCAGAGGCCGTAGCGACATGAAAATAATGGCATTAAGCGCTGATAACAAATTTGCGCATTTCAACTTGAATGATTTTTCCAGTGGGATACAGACAGACAGACAGACACATCGTACACACACACAAGATACAAGATACATTGTGCTGCTGCTGCTGCTGCTGCATACACAAATACATTCGCCTTAAAGCTAAGCGAGTTTACTGCCACCGAAGCGTTGCAAATTACAAACAGACGTGCAACAGCAGCCGAGTTGACTCGTACTGAATCGAGTCATGTCATACAAAATACAAACACAGAAAAGATATACAGATACAGATACAAGGAAATGTAGCTCAATGCGTCTATCTCTCTGTGTGTGTGTCGCGTTGACTGATGTACGTGCGACCCTGCAGCACAGCGCAGCACAACAACACAGCATAACATTCGATGAAGGCGCATATACATCAACAAGCTGCCAACATGCCTTGCAGTAAGTCAGTCCGTTCGTCCGTCTGTCCGTCTGTCAGTTAGTCGGTCTTTCGTTTGGTCGTTTCATTGATCTCAGCTTTGTGGCTATACAGGAGCGCAGTTTTTTTTGTCTTTCTT
>JAEIFJ010001933.1:0-71117 GCA_018903435.1 Leucophenga varia | reverse complement strand
TTATTTCATTTGTCTAGTTCAATTATTTGCAAAAATAAGACGATTTTTTTTTTGGTTCACCCACCTCTCATTTGTCCAATGGATTATACTTTTCTCGGTGTAATAGCATTTATACCGAGTTTCATTTCTGATTTTCAATTATTTGCAAAAATAAAATAAATTTTTTTGATCGCTTTTATGGGGCCTCGCCCATCGTCTGTTTTTTTCAAGCTTTTTTTAACATGTATACCGAATTAAATTTCTCAAATACTTCTATGGGAGCCACGCCCACCGCCCATTTTTATAAAACTACGTACTTCCTTTTTTGTGTAAGTTGGACCAAAAAATAGACATCTACAAAATTAATTGAAATACGTGGAGTTGTTTCAGGAAATATTAGATGAATTAATTATTAATTCAATGGGGACAACGGTAGTTGTATGAAAAATAGTTTATGTCCGATTCTTAGACCGACTGAATATACACACAATATTTCATAAGAATCAGTCAACCCGTTTTCGTGGAGTGTCGTTCCAAACGCTGTGACATGATATTTTTATATATTATATAGCAGGTACCCCTGGTTTTGCTCGCGTTTTTTTTTTTTTTTTTTTTTTTGCTCTTTGGTGGCTAAATATAAATTTTTCAAAAAATGTGTGTTCAAATTTTGGAAATCCCTTAAACACGACTAACCATCATTCAAATGCGCCCAGTTTTAAGTCTCTACGTCTATTCCATCCAAATGTATGACTTTTTTTTTCAAGGCTCTCATTAGGCCCCGGGTCAAAATTTTCTCAAATCACGTCTAAGTGCTCACCTGTAATAAAAAAAAAATTGGTCAAAAAATCTGTATTGGGTTCACATATGGGTCCCAGGTCCAAGTTCCGGAAATCCCTTGAACACCTTGAACGCTAAAAATGTTTTTTAACCATCTTTTAATTGAGCCCTGTTTCAAGTCTCTATGTCTATTCACTCCAAAGATATGGCTTTCCGGTTTCAAGGCCCCCATTAGGCCCAGGGTCAAAATTTTTCAAATTTTTTTCCTTTCTGACCACATCTATGATGAGAGCAACAAAACAAAAAAAATTGTTCAAATCGGTCGAGTCATTCTCGAGTTTTAGCGTTGTAAACGCACAGCTATGTATTTTTATATATATAGATTTTTGTTCAATGGCCATTGTCGTTAATACTAATTTTAAATTTACATTATTATTACTTGTTATTATACCTGTTAAAGTAGTGTAAACAGGTATATTCAGTTTGTCGGAAAGTTTGTAACGCAATAAAGGAGGCATCGTAGACCCTATAAAGTATATATATTAGACCCTATAAAGTATATATATATATTATTGATCAGCTCGATGAGACGAATCGATTTAGCCATGTCCGTCTGTCTGTAAGTCCGTCTGTTTTTTGCCGCCGCGATTTATTTTTCTCAGTTTTAAAGATATTAAGCTAAAATTTTAAACTTAAGCTTTTCTAGGTCCTGTGTACTTTCAATGTTAAAATCAATGTGCCACGCCCACTTTTAGGTATAGCTCCCATACAAAAGTACAACATTTTGTCAAGTTCTTATAAGAAAAAATGTATTTATAAAGCGAATGGCTTCAAATATGGTACAAATGCTTCATATACCATGCCAAATCTTCAGTTTAAAATTGGTCCAAATCGGACCGCGAATTTCTAAATTTTTAAGAATATATTTAATTTGTTTCGTTTTTTTTAAATAATATTTAATACAAATGCTGCATACGAAGGTATATCAACCTCAAAGGATGTAAGAGATGTGGCATTTCTCGATCCCTTACTCAGTGTAAAGTTATATACATACCCTTAATTTAACATAAATACATAATAAACATAAAGGTAACGATTTTGTAAATTTGTAGGATCAAATGTTTTTTATGTGTACTTTCCATGTTAATTTAGAGTCTATTGTTTTTTTTCTTTGTTTTTTTTTTATTTTCTTTTTTTTTATTTTTATTAAATAGTTTAGTCCTTCTTTTTAATAAAATATATATAACTTTATTTTTCTGTTAACCTCCCCATTTTTCAAACCAGAAAGTCAACCATTTTCTGAAGTTCATCTGTTGTTTTCTTTTCATCTATACTTTTGGATAATAGTACAGTATCATCTGCAAATGTCGCAATCATACAACTAAATCAATGGACCTATTCTGCTGCCTTGGGGTACTCCCGCTGACACTTTCTTTACATTTGAATAGCCATCATCATATATCATATAAAAATGTCTTTTGCACATATACCTTTGCAGGAGTTTGAACAATCTGTTCGGGACGTATCTTTATAATTTATAAAGTTAACCACACTCTATCAAACGCTTTAGCAATGTCCAAGTAAGCAGCTGCGCAAATTTCTTTTCTATTTCATTTCATCTAGTATATTATGTAAAAACTTATGTATCTGTTGGATTGCTGATTGTTTACACCTAATTTGCTTCAATTCTATCAACTTTCTTATTGGTCTGTATGAGCTAATTTTGAAACATTTTTTTTAAATTTGGGATAGGGATATTTGGGGTAGTTTTCAAAATGGGGGAAATATATTTTTTTTTTTTTGCGATTAAAAATCTTTTAGTATTTTTTTCGTATAAAATAAAAATCCACCGATAATTAAAATATATCTTAATTTTGATGTAACTTTCGGCCAATAAAGCAACATGTATATATCTTCTGTAGGTTGGAAAGTCCATTTGCATTGTGTATTGCCAAACGACAATTTATTTGCATTGTTTTGATGTTAAAATTGTTATCATGTTGAGAAGATTGTTTGTGAAAGTTCAAACTTCTAGGCTAGTAGCTTTTTTTATTTTTTTTTAAAAAATTAAATTTTTGGTGTTAATGCGATCGCTTAAAACTTGATCGTATGAATAATGGTCGTTATTATTTGAAAAATTATTTAATTTGTTTGGTGCATAAAAATGTTGCTCTTGGTTTACTTCTTCATTGCCACAAGATTTTGCTAAATTTTGAAACCCTTGTATCTTGCTGCATGCTTCGGTTCTACCGAAGTTACCGTTTTCTTTTTTTTTTCTACTTATTTTCAGTTCTTTCGCGGGTACTGTGCGTTTATTTTTTAAATTAGTCCCATTCATAAGTCTACATTTGATGTACATAATATCTTTGTTTTAACATTATAGATGCCCAGGACTGGACCTTACCAGGAGCATAGCCACTGTAAGTTAAAAGAAAAACATATGTCTGTTGCGGTTAAGTCTCCCGATTTGGTTGATACTCCTGCAAACGATAATGTCTTTTCTGAGACTTATAGTACAGAAATTTTAAAATTAAATAGTTTAAATTTCAAATCGTTTGTTGCCATTTTTTCTCTGATACTTATAGTACAGATAGACAAATGGTTACCTCGTCTGATTCTTTTGATTTTGACGAACATAATAAAGATTCGTTATGTCTGGTTGCGCTTCCTAAAGTTGCTAATGAAACTTTTGTTGATGCTCCATTAAATGAACTTTTTTTTTTTTAAGTTTACTGACCTTGAAAATATTACATTTTCGATGAATGCTCCATCAACTACGTTGAACAAATCAGATTTATCTGCGGCTACACATTCCTTTTCTGAGAATGATTTGGGTATAGTGCCTGCATTTAAATCTAATATTTATGCTACAAATACAGCTGTTTTTTTACCTCTTGCTGTTCAGGACTCTGACAATAAAGTATTTGTGGGAGCAACTGCTAAATCTGATGGAGCAAGTGGCATTAATGCTAAGGAATACATGAGTTTTCAGAACGGATCTCAATTGTTATTGGATATAGTTGGTTTCATGGAACATAGTTTTCGAGTAGCCAAATTTAAGCAACATGTGATCAAAGTTCAAGAACTTTGTCCACAGCTTAATAGAGATGTTCTTATGGAAAATCTCAAAGTAAGTCCACGTAAACTTCATTTCAAATGTTCTTACAGGGATTCAAATTTTTTGATTCCAAAATTGTTTGAAGAATTTGATTGTAATACGGGGACTGAAATAAAGCGACATATAAAGTTTCTAATCAGAACGCATTATAAAACAGAAAACAACGCTTGTTGTATAATTTTTAAAATATTTATTTGTCTAAGGAATTTTTTGTTGCTTATGCGTATTGCAAAAATCCATCTTGCAGAACGTATGTGTTAAAAGTATTTTTCGATGGCAATGTGAATGTATTTTCTTCAAGTAAGAAAATTATCCAACCAATTTCTTTTAATAGAAATATTCGGAGCAGAGGTATAGAACGGCAAATTGAAAAAGCTGAACTTTACTCTCAGACTGCTCTGAAATATCGAAAGTGCAAAATTAATAAGCAAAATTCAAATTTGGCAATTGGGTCCAGTAACGAAAATATGAAATCAATTTCATATTATCGTTAAATTAAATCTGAAGGGCTATCGCAACATGATAGAGACAGTGACTCTTTCATCGATGCCTATAAAATGTATTTAAGCAATTATGGACACTACATTCAAAGATTGTCCACGGAGTTTGAAGTTTTGTTGTGGAGTAAAGAGTAAATCAATTTGATTCAACTTAACGACAGCTTCATTTTCACATAAATAACAGTAAATCTAAAGAAACATCCAATACTAACAGTTCTGAAGGAAATACGATAGAGTCAACTTCACAGGATCGTACTACGGAATCCCCAGGTTAATTTTGCAGTAACGCCAAAACTTGCTGCAACTTCGAAAATAGCACCGCCATCTTAACTTGCTGCAACTCCTTAGCCAGCCGCAGCAGCATCTAAACCTGCTTCTATTCAAAAACGTACAACACCAATAGGTCAATCACAAACGCATAGCCTTCCCTTCAAATGGTACACCAGTGAAAAGAAAGAAAATCAGCGAAATCGATCGACTAATGGGCGATGAAGGCGCAGCCAATATGATTCATGCCATGGAACAGGACCTAGTAAATAAATCATAAAGTAAAATTAAGAAAAAAATATTAACACCTATTTATATTTATTTTTTCAGCCAGCACCATGAACAGACAGCACCATCAGCCGCCAAGAAGACATCACCAAAGACTAAAAGTCCGACAGTAGTCAAGCGTGAAGCAACGAGCGAACGATGATTGTATGATAATATGAAGGCGCTCAAGTAGCTAATATTTCAGTGGTGCCTCTGTTCATCGTCTTTGTATTGACAAATCGTACATATCTGACTCAGATATGAACTTTTATTAAAGTCTGGCACTCGTTGAGCCTGCCTGTAGCCCAGCATTGGATTGAAGCTGTGATAGAGAGAATTTTGAACCCATTTGCGGCGTTGATGGCAAAATTTATATATCCGCCTGTAATGCCGGCTGCACAAGTTCCGAGTTACGTGCCAGCGATAATCGTACATCTTACCTAAACTGTGCATGCATTCCAGATGGTAAATCAAAACTTTTTGCGTTTATCTTATAATTATTATTGTTGGAATTCATTTTTATTTTACAAACAGTTTCAGCTACGCTACCATCCATTGGTTCGGAGGATTCGCTAAACTCAGCTTCATTCGCTGCTGTCAATGGTAACTTTGATACAAACTGCAAGAATTTCATTTATTCATTTTTTTTTACAATCGGCCATCGGACTCTTTGGTAATGTGCCCGTCCGATAATCTATGGCGCTGTTGTCGATTCGGCTTGCTTCATCTGGAAGTCAGTATGTGGCAAACATGGTGCTTGCTCACTCTACGATGCTGATACATTTCGGCATTACTTTTTGGGTAATTTTAATTTAAATTCTTTTAAATATAATTTTATTAATTTATTATTAATTTTTTATGGATTATTATGGATCTAGTTGTCTGGAGTAAGCACACCGTATTGATATAGCACCAGAGTATAATCAAAATATACATAGTCGCATCAACGAATCACCTGAATGAATGTGCCAACGCAGCCGGCGCCGGATACTACCGTTTAAAAAATACGAATCCAATTAAATTTTTTTTTCGATTGCAACGAAAAGAAAAAAAAACATCTTTCAGCAAATTTCCAACTACAAACCGTATATATAAATCACGCAGCAATAAACAGACAGAAGGGACATGGCTAAATCGATTCGTCTCGTCGAGGTGATCATGAATATACGCATTTGGCCAAAATAATAAGTACACTAGCACAAGTTCGTTTTATATTGATATATTTTAAGTTTTATTGAATAGGATTATAAAAATTGTTTATTATAAAAATAAAGGACAATGTTTGAATTCAGTCAAAACGTTAAACTCAATAAAAATGGTTGGACAAAATAATAAGTACACCCATAACAAACTGAATTTACTACTTATATTTATGATGACAATCCTAACAAATATATACTTTTCTGAAAGGTAATTTTATTACCTTTAATATGATAAAATAATATGCATAAATATTCTTATAAAATACTGTTCAGTTTTTAAATACCTACAACCCTTCAAAATCATACAATTTGTATGAAAACTGGCAAAATTTGTTGACTTATTTTGTATAACTCGAAAGTTAAAGTACAAGTTCTATCTGGTATCAAAGGTATCAACTTTCTATCTTCTCTTGATTTTGAGCGAGTAAGGCTCAAAAACAAATTGGTCGAAGGACCATTTTGTAGGTTCGAGGAGAACGGCTGCTGCTCGAAAAGTAATATGTATTAAAGGTAATAAAATTACCTTTCAGAAAAGTATATATTTGTTAGAATATAAATTTCAATAAAACTTTAAATATATCAATATAAAACGAAGTTTTGCTAGTGTACTTATTATTTTGGCCATATGTGTATATACTTTATAGGGTCTACGATGTCTCCTTTAATACGTTACAAACTTTCCGACAAATTGAATATACCTGTTTACAAGGTAACAGGTATAAACAAGTGTTTCTATTAAAAAAAAAACATTTCATTTATTCTTGTAAACTTGAAATAAACTTTATTTTTATTTATTTATTTTTTTTAGTGTGTCTGCGACGGCGTGTATGTGGTCGCTTGTTAGTTTTTTTTTTAATAATGACACTAGCCCCGGCTAGGCTAGTGGAAGCGGTGGTGGCGGAATCGGTGGTAGTGGTGGCAGCATCGGTGGCAGCATCGGTGGCAGCATCGGTGGCAGCATCGGTGGCAGCATCGGTGGCAGTTGTGGCATCAACGGTGGTAGTGGTGGCGGAATCGGTGGTAGTGGTGGCAGCATCGGTGGCAGTGGTGGGCATCGGTGGCAGTGGTGGTAGAAACGGTGGCAGTGGTAGCAGAAACGGTGGTGCTGGTGGCGGAAGTAGCAGTCTTGGCTGTGGTTCCTTTAGATTTTGGCCCTATACGGTATGGCCACACCTCAACAACGCGACCACCGCACTTCAAAAACGTTTCCCTCCTGGAAACTCAGGGAACTTATAACAAACCGTGTTGTTAGGGCAGTGTTGCGGTCGCTCCTTCCAAACTCTATCGAAGTCGTCGCAGCAATGAATTTGCCACATTCGACTATCGTATCGCCGTTTTTAAAATTGGCAGGCACTGCATAAACTAAAGTTTTCTGTAAACAAAAAAAACAGTAAATAATTGTTTAAAAACATTGCAATTGTTGCAACAAAAGAAAAAAAAATTATTAAAAAAAATAGCAAATACTTACGAACATGTTGATTGCTTCGCTTCCTTTTTCGTTTTAACCGCGAATTCGAGATCTTTCGGTTTTGGTACTTTTTGAATATATGGGGCAACATGTTTTTTATGTTGCCATTAGATTTACATTGAACACTTTTTTCTGTACAGGCGAGAAAAAAATCAGTATAAAATATGTAAAATAATTATAAATTGCCTAATAACAGCGTATTATTTAATAATGTACAATAATATATATATTATTATTTGAAATATTATATATAAAGAAATATTTTTCAATTTTTAAACATATACTATACATGTTTCGTCTGTACAGAAAGTTTTAAAATTGTGGCAACCTGCTTTTTTGAGCCAATGGTTTGCCCATTGGCAGCTCCGAAATTGCAGAGGAAAACAAAGAAGAAAAAGTTGTTAAAAGTACAATTTTTTATATAAGTCTTTGATTAGTTCTATGTATTTCTTTTGCAGTGGCTTTCTTTACATAAATCGATGCGCTTAATGAGAAATGATGTCGACAATTATTAATAATAATAAAATTTATTTTTTTTTCTTTCAGATTTAGCAAATTCTACAAAGGAATCGGCGCATTTTTACGAAACGGGGGCATTTGCGGTAGCTTGTCCCCGGAAATATCGCCATACCACTAATGGCAAAAAAGACCAAAGAAGCGGTGAGGTAAATAATTTTTACAATAAGTTTTTGGACGTTTTTTAAAATTTTTTTTTCTTTATTTTTATACAGCAACATTGATGGAAAAGGGGTCATGAAGTGAATTTGATTTAATTGATTTTATAAAATACACAAATTCAGTTTTAACATTTTCCGCTTTCTGATTTACAGCTGAACAGCAAGAAAATCGATCGTCACCTTTACCACGTACTATACTGTACTTGAAGTGCTAGGGTAACGTATTCCAGAACAAGCGCATACTCATGGAAAACATTCACAAGAAGAAGGCTGAGAAGTAGCGCAAAAGGATGCTAGCTGAACAGGCTTAAGCGAGAAGACAGAAGAGCGTATTCCCACTACAAGAAGCAAGAGCTCATCAATTTACACGCCAAATAAAAATGAAATTCCTGCCCAGACTGCCACCACAAGACCCAAAAAGTAAAGAAAACCATTGTGTTTTAAGTTTTAAGATACAATAAGAACATGTATTATAGTAATTGTTGTCCAATAGAATTACAAAACAATTATAATTTTTTACAAAGTTTTTAAAAACAAATGTATCTTCTACTTTTTTTTTAGTGTATTATATTGTATATTTATAGTGTATACTTTGGGCATCATGATTTAAATTTGTAATTTTTGTATCAATAGTAATATAAACATTTGTATTAAATAAAAGCCAATCGAAATATAAATTTAAAATGTGTACTACATATATATTCGAATTTTTTTATAAATATGCCTGTTTTTATCTAGTACTTGCATTTCTAGGTTCTACTTTATACATATGTAGCTATCTCGTACTCAGTCGCACCTACTCAACTTTACGTTTATGTACAGTCATTCTTAGTTTTTTGCATTTTTTTTAAATTTGTCGATTTATATTTATAAACTTAATATATATCATGTACAACAAGTCTTATATTGGAGAAATTTGTTTTTCATCATAATAATTACATTTTTAATCTAGCAAGAAAATACCAGATGTCGGCATTTTTAGGCTCAACTAGATGATTTTCATTTCCGGTTAACATATTTTCTCACTTTCAAATTGAATAGACAAGCAGTAAAGTTTTTTAATTATTAAAAAAAGCTACCGATTTTTTTTTTTCAATTTCAGAGCGTCAAATGAAAGCTATTACGAATCGAACTATATACCTCTTATTTTTCCGAAATTTGTTTATGTTGCTCAAATCGACTCGAAAAAAAAACCTTATCAAACTGCCGATTTTTTTTTCAATTTCAAAGTCTTAAATTAGAGCTAATATCAGTACAAGAAAACTAACTAGCCAACCTATAAAAAATAGCTTTTATTAATGCCTAAATTAATGCAAAACTAGAACGTATATGCTCGTTTAATAAAAATATATCGTTTTTCGTTATTTTTAAGTATATTTTGTTAATTTTATTTAATAATTATTAAATTACAATTTTTTTTAATATGACCCACCCTGTGCCAAAAAATACCAGTCTTGCTACCCTAGCTCTTGCTAACTTCACGGTGAAGTTCACGCAGGTTAGAAAAATAGCTTTCAACCGATCTCAATAAAAAAATCTTTTAAAGTTAGTCCAATTTTTTTCTTCTTTCAATTCGGGTACACTAAATTGAGAAAAATGGAGACCGCTTTTATTTTCCGTTTGATTGCCACGCCGTACGGTTACACAATTTGCATGTGAGTAGAAATTTAATCGAGTTATATCGCGATGATCGGAAGAAAACAGTTTCAAAAAAATTGTTAAATCAAAACGAAAATATATGTTTTTTCCAGTAATTTTTTAATAAAAAGTAAAATGGAAGGAATAAATAAGCCCCAAGGAAATGGTGACAACGAAGAAATCGCCGAGCCCCAGGTTCAAGAGGAAAATGATTCTTACGATTAAATTGAAATTTTTTAGGGGCGGTTGTAGTTGTAGTACATTGATGCATAATCGATGTCGATAATCCTTTCCGAAAAGCATAACATCTGGATGGTAGGAGGTGGTATTTGTTGATTCAATTTCAACTTTTGGCAATATTTTCAATAGACATATTGGACGATGGTTTTTTACATTTGAGGTGTCAGCATCTTTTTTGCGAATTGAAACAATCTTTATAAAACGCCACTCGACTACCACTACACCAGATATTGATATTGTTTTATGTATTAAATAGCGTCTGTTTTTCTGTTTCTGAAAGAGATTCCGTTAAGTCCGTTAGCTGAGTTTGTGTTCCTATTTTAAAAAAAAATACTCAAAATCCTCATATATAAACGGATTAGGCGTGTTCTTTTCAAACCAATAAGTGTCAACATCGAAGGATTACAAATTGAGCAAGTTGATAGCATTATCTACTTGGGAAGGTTCATCAAATCCAATAATTCTTGTTTAGAATATGTAAACTATGCTATTTCTTTTATTATTTTATTTTTTGTATATTTCGTGTTGAAAGACAGAATTTAAATGTCACTTTTCATACAAATGAAACGATTTTGAATTTGTATAAGGTATTTAATTTTTAATTTTTTGCATTTCTATACAAAAAAAATTAAATTTGCAACGCGCCAATCTGAAAATGAAACCCTGCAACTCTAACGGCTTTGCGACAGCATATGAAAGGCAAATCAAAAATTATACAAAAGAAAAGTAAACGTAAACTCTTAAATGTTTGAATATAACACCACTTTTTGTGGCATTATATTCCAAAGCTTTTGCACCACATAACATAGCTCCGTAAACGACACATTGTTTAATGATAAACCATGGTTTTTTTTTTTTGTAAATTATTAATCAAATTTTGTACAACATTGGTACTGGGCGTCAAATTTGCCGTTGACTGACGCCTTCGATGAAATATTGCAATTAATGCTGAAAATGAGTCGGTGTTGCATATTATACGAAATAAACGATTTATCGTTTGAAAAAAGATGCTAATAATGGGGACTTCAACACGCCACTAGCAGAAACAAAAGGTTGTATTGTATAGCTGTGTTTTAGGGAATTTAAAGATTGAGCTATACACTCAATTTTTTTAATCTCCTTTTGAAGAATAATGTTCTTCCGCCGTGGATTTCTAAATTGAAACCAGATTCGTCGGAGTTGTGAACATTATCAGCTCCAAATAGTGAGATTTGTTTCTTAACACTAGCTACAAACTGTTCTGCTTTGTGCTTTAAGTCATCTTTATTGGCTATCTGTGTCTTGGTCACAAATCTGTTTATTTTGGGGGAAACAATTTGTCCGTCTGTTTATTTCATCGCGATTTACTCGGAGACTACTAGAGATATTTAGCTGAAATTTTAAACTTAAGCTTTTCGGCAACGACCAGGTCAAGTTTGAGTATGAAAGTGCCACGCACCCATACAATCTAACCTTTTATTTTTCGATTTTTTTGTATGAAAATAGTTATTATTTATGCATATATTCACTCCAAATTAGGTAAAAAGCACTTCTACTGTCATCCAATGTCAAATCTCATGTGCCACGCCCATTTTTAAGTATAGCCCCCATACAAACTTACCGCCCATTTTCGAATTTTTGTATGAATGTATTCACTCCAAATGGCCTAAAAACACACCTAATATCATCCAATATCAAAGCCAAGGTGCTGCGCCCACTCAACGTGAGTTGTATCAGACTATTGACCCCCGTCCCATCCCATCTCGAAGTTCTATTTAAGCCACTGATGATAACAAATTAACAATTTAAAAATATAAGCTTCGGTTCCACCGAAGCTTATATATTATATACTATGCATATTATTAATTATTATTTATTAAATTTTTATATCAAAACATAAGTAGAAATATATTTATAGTAGAATTAAATTGCAATTTTAAAATTTTTTGCATTTTTTAAATTTTTTAACAATTTGTTTAAACAATAAAAAGTTTTTGTTTTTATCATTGGCAATTCCCATTTGGTCACGTAACTCCATTACAGTATTTTCAACCCTTAAACCATCGTGTCTGCCAAAATGAAAATATACTAATAATATTTTTTGATTTTCTTCAAAACGCCCACAGTTTTAATTTGATTTGCGATTGACACTTGGGTAGTGTGACTTTGGATAAAATCAAGATCAATGTTGAGTGTACTTATTGTGTTGTTCCATTGGAGATTACTGTTCGTTTCTTAATAAAAAAAATTGAAGACAATTCAAAAAATTTCTATTCATTTAGATATTATACATAAATCTAATCTATGAATTGCAATTAAAGAACATTTCTATCTGTTTATAAAAAGTTAACTTATTATTTTAATTTAACATTTTGAATCTTTTGGATGTATTCTGGTTTGTTTTGCCATAAATGGGTTTCCGATGGACTTATTTGAAGATGGAACGACTTCACGCCGATTTTAAATGTAATGGCTCATGGAGGTGGTCTGTTCATTAATGACTTATTTTGATCGTATCTTTGTATGTACTGCACTGGTAAGTTTGGCAAGTTTGATTACGGTTTGTATGAATCATTCGTCATCCTAGCTCGGTGTTCTTCCATTGAGAATGGGTTTGTTACAATTGGTGGAACAATTCGTTGTGCCAATTCTTCAAGCTGTTTTGCAGTAAAGACTGTTTGTACACGATTTAATGATGGTAGCTTAAATACATTCCATCTCGAAGTACATTCTAAGCCATTGATGATCACACATAAACTGTTTTAAGATTTGTGTGACGGGTAAGTTAGTTTCGGTTCCACCGGTCTTAAAGTTTTTCCTTGTTCTTTTGGACAATTTCCAATTTATGATGAAATGGCAAAACTTACTGAGCAAAAATGATCATATGTAAAATTTCTGAAATCTAAGATGGCCACAATCAGCTGACAACAATCTTTCCTCCCTATTGAAATACACTGTACTTTATGGACTTTAACTGCCGTCTCCAGCAGCTATATCTTCGGTTCTACTTATCCGATCATTTTGACCAAAGGCGCAAAATATACGTAAAAGATGCAGCTTTGACATATATTTTTTTCATGAATATTGAAATATGGGTCTTAGATAACCATAGATAAGTTAAAAGGGACTCTTTGTAAGTACTGTGCATTATTTCCACTAATTCCTGAAAGTGTATGAGGAGTATTGAGATCATTAATTACCCTATCTTTTATAAGACTAAAATATTTACATAAAGAGTTCAAACACGATGCAACCTCAAAAAGTTCATCTGACTGCAAACGTCGCAGCAAAGGCTTTTATTGAAGAAGTACCCATTGATGTGCAATTTCTAAATTATTACTAGAAAGTCGTATAGCTTTCAATTGTTTGCGCTTTTATGATAAAAGAAAGGAATTAAGAAAAGATCGGTGGATTTGTAGACACCAAGCTGACACCAGAAAATTATGTTTGATGGATGTTCTATATTGGCAAAGACGTTTTTATGGAAAAAAAACACAATTTTGTATGGGCGGTAATTCTTAAAATGGGGTAAGAGAAACCCCATTTGTAAGTGCACACTTGACTTAGGAGAGTCTACAGTTAGAAAAGTACAAGGCTATCAGAACACTTTTCGGAAAGTGTTAAAACTCTGGACATTGCGAATGCCTCTCACAAGAAAGTCGGCATTTTAGTTGAATCTTTTAGTGAGAAGACCAGTTTAATTGGTTGCTCTTGTATTCGTCGCTGTTAGAGCCTACAGCAAACATTTTGCAAACAAAATCTTTTGATTTCATTACAGCAAATTGAGAATATGTTGAACTTGGTAAAATATGAACATTTACAAAGAACTTCTAGACAAAGCTACAATCCGCTTTATCTAGAAGTCTTTTTTTGTACAGCCGATCTGGGAGTTAAACTTACTTTGCCACGTAAACCATGTAAAAGTAATAGAATAAAAGTAGTCCTCCAGCAACCAACGAAAATTAATACTGGCGACGATCTATAATTATTCCGAATACAAATTTGAAGAATCTACTGTAAAGCAGATTTATGAAATTAGATATCGATGGTAAATTTATTCTTTGGTATACTTTGTGGAAGAAAAAGAATTTGTTCAAAAAAGATTCGAAGAACGTTAAAGTTGTTTACCTATTTAGGGAAGAAAAGAAATTTATACCAACAGTAATTAACTGTATGTCAATTTTGAATACATTGCCATGCACGACAGCGACTGCCAAGCTGAGAAAACCTGGCTGAGGAACACGATGGGTTTTCCGGGCCTTGATACTGGATAGAAAATTTGTTATTGAACACCGTGACATGATTGAAACAAAAAATAATTGATAAATTAAAATAAAATAACACGAAATCGTTTAATAACCTCCTGTCCTATGACATACAACTTAAAAAATCTTACAGCATCGTGTAAAATTTTATTGACAATTTAATTGTGTCAAAAAATGATTCGAACATTACCACCAAAATACAGAACATTTTACTAGAAACTATATAAAAAAAAAAATAAATTATTAAAAAAAAAAAAACAGTTACGCAAATGCATTTTCACCTTAAACTTATTGAAAATTATAAAATAAAATTAAAAAGTAATAAAATTCATTAAAAATACAAATGATACAATAAAATGCAAATACGAGCTAAAGTAGTGAAATTCAATTGGGGTTTGGCTTGTTTCGATAACTATTTTTAGAAACTGAAGTCAAAATTGGGTGCAATCTCAATGACCGGGCATAAAGTGTGAATTCCTGATATTTTTTGCGATTTCGAATGGATAAGATGAAGTTTTTTATACCAGTGTCGAAAAGTTTTAACGCAGTAACGGAGGCATTGCCTCCGTCTGTTTCTTGCGATTAATTTTACTCAGAAAGTTTAAAAGATATTGGTCTAAAATTTTTAACTTAAGTTTTTTACTCATAGTTTCTGCTTTTTATACCCGCCATATGCAGTGTGGTTTGTATTTTTATTTTGTCAGAGAGTTTGTTACATATTAAAAGAGACATTGTCGACCCTATAAAGTATACGTGATGCGTTAGTTCTGGTATTGGATGTCATAAGAAGGGTATTAACCCAATCTGGAGTGAATATATTCAAAAATAATACCGATTTTCATTAAAAATATTAAAAATGGGAGGTAAGTTTGTATTGGACTATACCTAAAAATAGGTTTCGACATTGGATGACATAAAATGTGCTTTTACCCAATTTGGAGCGAATATATGCATAAATAATACCTATTTTCATACGAAAATTTAAAAACACTATGTGTAACGGGTATAAAAAGTTTCCTCTTCACCCTTTCTTTAAAAACATTTTAAAGTTCAAGCTTTTATATAAGCTAAATTACAGGATTCTATCATATCGTGTTATAGTGGTTTAAATTTGCCTAAAAATGTGGGTTTGAACCCAACTTCCACGAAATTGAGACATGATAGAGTTATTCCGATTTCAGGCTTAAAATATACGAAAAATTCGTTTCACGATCAGGTGGACTTTATGCTGGAGACAGCAAAACAAAATTCGCATCGGTTAACGAGAATTCGTTCAATATTTCAGTTATAGGCTATACCCCATAGTTGAATCCAGCATTTCCACGTTGGCATCACACCAATTTATAAATAAGCTTATTACACACTTTTTGGTCGTGCTAGTACCACTCTGTACTCAGTTTTATTGTAAAGCTTAAACAAATTTGCGGTGGGCCACTGCCGGAAATTTTTTTGTAGACACTCACCCCCAATAATTGACAATTGATGGTCACTCCGTAATTAAACAATGGTGAAAGCATTGAGGAGGTTACTCTTCGCGACCAGTTCATACTCAATTTTACATTAGACAATAATATCAAAGTATTACTAATCACTTATAGCGCCAATAATATTTATTATTTTTTGTTTGTGAATGCTTAAAAGCGCACTAATGGTGTAAACTGCTGATTTTGATTCTTTTAATTACACATCCTGTGCACATTCTATGTCTCCCTGTGTTCTTATTCTCGAATTCTGCTAAAGCAAAAGCTCAAATCGCAAAGCTCAAACGACTTCCGGTGTGGAGCAGAACTGAATTTGAGTTATCGATACTTACACCCTGATGAATTCAAGCTCAGTTAACATGGACCGATAACATTTGAATTGCTGCCGATAACTTTTAAGTTCAAATTAACAAATATTTTAATGTTTTTTGCATGTCCAAGGTACTCTTAGATGAGTGCACTAGAATTAATCTGTTTGCTGCTCATTATTCTTTTTCCTGGTACTGTGACTTTGACTTATTTTTTTATTAATATATTGCAAACCTGTTTTACGGGTCTCCATGAAAAAAGCAATTAAGAGAAGAAAAAACAAAATTGAAATAAAACAAGAAAAGATTAACTTCGGTTGGACCGAAGTTTATACTATATACCTGTTACCATCATTTGACGTTGATAGACCTTCGTGTGCAGCGTTTGTATTAAATTTTATTTCAAAATACTAAACAAATTAATTATATTCTTAAAAATGTAGGAATTCGCGGTCCGATTTGGACCAATTTTAAACTGAAGATTTGGCATGATATAAGAAACATTTTAACCATATTTGAAGCCATCCTCTTTTTAAAAATTTTTTTTCATATAAGAACTTGAAAAATGTTGTACTTTTGTATGGGAGCTATACCTAAAAGTGGGTGTGGCACATTGATTTTAACATAGAAACCCCGAACAGCTAGAAAAGCTTAAGCTTAAAATTTCAGCCCAATATCGTTAAAACTCAGCGACTAAATCGCGCAGCAACACACAGACAGACGGACATGGCTAAATCGATTCGTCTCGTCGAGGTGATAGAATATATATACTTTACAGGGTCTACGATGCCTCCTTTAATCCGTTAAAAACTTTCCGACAAACTGGATATACACTAGTGTATAATAAAACAGGTATAATTATGCAAAACGTGCTTAAAATTAAATCTGCATTTGAGAATAGTGCCATGTTGGGTTATAGTGGCGGTTTCCTAAAGGTGTATGCCATATCTTCTCATTTATTCAAATCTTCATTTTTTTTTTTCCTCGTTAGAGTACTGCAGTAGCTGGTTTGTTGATGGAAACATAAATAAATCAATTTTGTGGAAAATATTTGTATGCTGCCATACACACCCCCAAAGGTTTCCAATTTTCCCTCCATTTGGGACTCAGTGAGTTATCTTAAAAATTACAACACAGTTTTCAATGTATGTATCAGAAACAAAAATAGGGTCATCACAATAAAAAAAAAAAAAAAAACAATGTCGCATTCGAATTTGTTCAAAATTTTGCCAATTTGGTTTTTTATTGCTGCAGCTATTATTATGAAATAAAAAATACAATAAAATAACAATAAAAACAAGAAAAAGTTAACTTCGGTTGGACCGAAGCTTGTATACCTGTTACACATCATTTTGACATAGATAGATCTTTGTATGAAGCATTTGTATTAAATTTTATCTTAAAATAGTAAGCAAAATTACAAATAATCTTAAAAATTTAGAAATTTGCGGTCCGATTGGAACCAATTTTAAGCTGAAGATTTGTCATGATTTAAGAAGCATTTGATCCATATTTCATATAAGAACTTGACAACTTGATTAAAAACTGAACTGAATCGTTATGTCTCGGTTAAGAAATAAATCGATTTAGTTGAAATTGATTTCGAAATGAATCAGATACATTTCTAGTCCTATTTGGGTTATCCGTGCAGGGGTTTAGTATATAAGGTTCAGTCCAACTGAAGTTTACTTTTTCTTGTTCCTTATCTCTTTGAAAATCACCGATTATAAACATAAATGGTAAGATTTAAAAGTTATTTCTACCTTAAACTTTAAGGATAGAAGGAAAAATACCTAAGAAATCAAAGTAGATCCTAGGAAGATCTATGTATTTTGGGATGCTGAATCCGAATTTGAAGTCATGATTTTTTAAGCTGTTTTTTTGCACTACAATTATTCTACCATATAGGTCGGATGTCCCATTCTAGTCTATAAATACAATTTTTTCTCATAAGAACTTAACAAAATGTTTTATGTTTGTATGGGAGATACACCTAAAAGTGGGTGTGGCACATTGATTTTAACATAGAAAGTTCACAGGACCTAAAAAAAGAAAAAAACTTTAAGTTAAAATCCCACGGACTCACACGGACAGACGAATAAGTACTGATATCTTGAAAATAGGAACCAACTTTTGAAATACGACTTAATCAGGGGTGTCAGAGAAATCTCTAGTAAATCTGCCTTCGGTTGGTTTGTAAATCTCTAAAATAAAAACTCTGTGTCACAGAACTTCGAAAGATTTTATTGTTCGAAAACAGTTTTTCCAGTATCTTTTAGGAGTTTTCATCACAGCTACATTTTTGTAGACTTTTTTAGATCTCTCAGTGCTGCCGATTTAGCTTTTTTTCTATACATTTTACAATGAATGAGTGCGAAAGAAAAAAAAGCTTAATCGGTAGCACTTCCTCTCATTTTCATATTTTAAATAGATTTTGTATAACCCAACCTAAAAAATAAATAAATTAATTCCAAATTTGTGATCGTACTTTCTAAATTATACCAAAGAACTTTTAAAATAATTTTTTTCGCCAATTAAATCAAGTTGCATAAAAACTCTGCTAAGTGCATTGTTGTACAGATTTTGATGACGACTCTGAAGAAATAATTATTGAGAATAACAAGAAAGTCAAAATAAGTATTGATTTTGAGTATAAAATAAAGGAAATCTGGCAAAAACGGAAAATTAACATTTACTTCTGTACGAAATCCATTCAAGAAACTGTTCTTTCCGATATGATACATATCGGAAAAGCCGCCTAAATGCGAAACACCAGTAGATTACTTTTTAAAAATTGAGACGTTGCTTGTTACCTTTGTGCTGTTGTAAATGCTTTCTTTGGATGTGCCTGGTGCACAAAATTTAAAAAATAATGTAAAAATCATGTTAATTGAAAATAAAATAATTTGTATAAATTAAACAATAAATTAAAAATATGAAAAAATCTATAAAAATGTAAATACAAAAAAAAAAAAAAAAAAAAAAACCGAAATAAAAACTCGCCACCTCCTCGTGGTTATTCCTGGTCTCTACAGAAAGCGAGAAATGTTATTTTGAAGTTTTCTAAAAAAGAGCAGATTTTTAATTTTTTAAAAATTGTTTTTTTTTTTTTTATTATTCCTTCCTCACAATAAATGCATTTAATTGTGTCGATTTTCAAATTTTAAACATAAGTCGATTCTTATTCGTTTTCATTTAAAAAAGTATGGATGAGAATTTCAATGTTCAAAATCCATATTCATATATGTATATAGTGTTAATTAATAGTATTAATTTTAAATGTCGATTGTAAAATCTCAATAATACAGATAGTTATGTAATATAGTCGTCTCGTTCTGTTATGATAGGGTTACCAGGGGGTGTTGTTCAGAAATCAGAGTTGATCAAAAAGTGTTGAACAGTCAGTGTCGAACCGAGGCGAGTAAGATGACAAGATGCCTTATTTGACTATCACTTTTCCGTTGATAGTCAAAGAAGGCGAACATGCTGGCATATTGTAAAAAAAAAAGAGAAAATAAAAAAAAGATAATAAAACAACAGCCTCATCGGGACTTGCTGTGCTACGAGTTTTTTAAATTATAAAATAAAAAATAAAAAAAAAAAAATTAATCCGTCTCCGACATTAGAAGTGGGATCGCCACGTCCACTGGAGCATCGTGATGACGTGTTACTGGCACTCTTGGAATCGCAAAACCAAAAATTTATCCAATTGCTATATTTGATCCAGAAGCCGCCGGTGCCGAGGCCGCTGCATGGTGCAAGACGGCGGACATGATTTTGACCGAGCGTCCACTCGAAGGAAATGCACTTCTAATGGCACTGTGCAAATCACTGTCTGGAACCGCTACCCAGTGGCTATCGCAAATTTGCTTGCCGGGATGTCTTGGCCGCAATTTCAAGAATTGTTGATGCGCAGATATGAGGCTGTGGAGACGTCGGCCGCCATCTTGTTCAACATACTGAATGGACGGACAAATAATAGTGAATGTCTATCTGTATATACATAGCAGCCGTCTAGTGACCTCCCTGATGACAAAATGGGGTTCGATGACTACGGGAAGAAATAGCAGTTTCATTTGTAATGGCACACGCATCGCAAATCGATACACGTCTGCAGCGCCTCCTATATACCACAGCAATAAAGACGCGCTGCGAAATGCAGCAACAGCTAAAGGCGTAAGCATTTGCTAAGCGGGCCGAACATTCTGGACCAGACTGTGGCAAACTCGGCTATAAAATGGTGAAATGCCGTAAGCGACAAGCAGACGACAGACGTTGCCATCTTATGGCAAACATACATCTGGACGAGCGGAAGTGAAGTGCTATAGGTGCGGCTATCTTGGGCACATTGCGTCTTCTTGCAAGAAGGAGCCCAAAGGAACAATGTGTCAAAATGGTGAGCTGTATCAATTCTTTTTTTGATTCTGGTGCCGAATGCTCACTGATTAGGAAAAAAATATGCAATGCTAGTGCATAGGGTTGACGGGAAATGCAGGGTGGTAGAATATTACAGCAAATATACAATAGTAGCAGCAGAATCCAAGTATCATTCTTATGAGTTGGAAACTCTGGCTGTGTACAATGCAGTGAAACATTTCCGCCATTACCTGCATGACCCAAAATTTGTAGTATATTCAGATTGCAATTCATTGACGGCGAGTAGAACAAAAATCGAGTTAACTGCAAGGGTGCATCGTTAGTGGGCTTATTTACAATCGTTTGATTTCGATGTAGAGTATCGAAAAGGAAGCCAGATGGCACATGTAGATTTTTGTCCAGAAATCCAATCCCAACAAAACCTTACTATACAAATAGAACGGTTGAGGCGCGCATGGGTTTAGCAGAGATTACACATAATTGGTTAACAGCAGAACAACAGCGTGATCAAGACATAGTCAAGATTGTAGCACAGCTAAAAAGCGGTGATATGCGGGAAAACATAGCGAATACGTATGAGATGAGACGCGGCTTATTGTAAATTCAGAGAAATGGGAAAAGTCGCTTTTTACCTGTCATACCGCGAGCATTTAGATGGTCCGTTATTAATCATGTCCATGAGTCTATAATGCATCTTGGTTGGCAACATACATTAGACAAAGTTTACGAGCAATATTGTTTGAAAACATGTCAAAACTTACTCGTAAGTTTATAGAAAACTGTATGACCTGTAAGGTATCCAAATCTTCGTCGGGTAAAGTACAAATGGAAATGCACTCAATTCCCAAAATCAAAATACCATGGCATACAATTCACATGATATGAAGGAATATGTCATAGTGCAGGTAGATGGGTTTACAAAGTATGTCTATCTATACCAAAGTATGTCTATCTATACCATACTTTACCATTAAGGCTGTTAAATCAGGCATATCACTCTTTGAATTTATATATATATAAATATATAAACATATATATGTATATGTATCGGTCTTTTTTTAACAGAATATCAAATGAACGCTTTGAAAAACTTTAATAAAAATACCAAGAGAAGAACTTTAGGGATTCTCATTGTTGATCAAAACATGAATTTTTTTAAATCTGACTGCAGATTTGTAATCAGCGACATTGAATGCCCTTAGAACACTTCTTTCACCGTTGGCAAGCTACACTATTTCCGAGTGACATAGGCTATGTTTCATTTTCCAAAAAATAGGGATGCTTACTAAAACTTGAATAATCTAACCCAAGTTGTAACAAAATAAACAAAAAACTTCCTTCCTCGAAATGTATTACAATTTTTCAGGACACTCCCTATTCAGGTAAGCAACAAGACGGGATTTTGGAAAATTTTGACCCGGGGCCTAATGGGGGCCTTAAAACCGGAAAAAGCCAAATCTTTGGAGTGAATAGACGCAGAGACTTGAAACAGGACTCATTTTAAAGATGGTTAAAAACATTTTTGGCGTTCATGGTGTTCAAGGGATTTCCGGAATTTGGACCTGGGACCCATATGTGGACCCAATATAGATTTTTTGACCAATTTTTTTTTATTGCAGGTGAGCACTTAGACAGGATTTTAGAAAATTTTGACCCGGGGCCTAATGGGAGCCTTAAAAAAGTCATACTTTTGGATTGAATAGACGTAGAGACTTGAAACTGGGCGCATTTGAATGGTGGTTAGTCGTGTTTAGGCAATTTCCAAAATTTGAACACAAATTTTTGAACAATTTATATCGTATTTAGCCACCAAATAGAAGCAAAAAAAAAAAAAAGCGAGGAGAACCGCGGGTACCTGCTAGTATTTTATAAAATCAAATAAATAAAATTCACTTCATGACCCTTTTCCATTAATGTTGCTGAATAAAAATAAAGAAAACTTTTATAAAAACGTCTAAAAATTTCTTTCAAAAGTATTTACTTCACCGCTACTTTGGTCTTTTTTGCCATTAGTGGTATGACGATATTTCAGAGGACAAGCTGCGGCGAACGCACTAATTTCGTAAAAATGCGCGTAGATGCACACTAAATATTATATTTTAATCCTAATGCCCATTCTCTTTGTAGATTTTTGCTTAATCTGAAAAAAAAAACAATAATAATTATTAATACTTGTCGACATTTCACACCTCATTTGCCCAAACAAATCACATTCATTTAGCGCATTGATTTATGTAAAAAAGCCACTGCAAAGAAATAAATAGCATAGAACTTATCAAAGCATAATATTAAAAATTGTAATTTTAAAAACTTTTCTTTTTCCTGCTTTGTTCTCATCGCAATTTCAGCCTGCCAATGGGCAAACCTTTCGCCCAAAAAAGCAGCTTGCCACAATTTTAAAACTTTCTGTGCAGACGAAACATGTATAGTATATGTTTTTAAATTGAAAAATTTTCTTTATATATAATATTTCAAATAATAATATATATATTATTGTACATTATTAAATAATACGCTGTTATTAGGCAATTTATAATTATTTTACATATTTTTATACTGATTTTTTTCTCGCCTGTACAGAGAAAAGTGTTCAATGTAAATCTAATGGCAACATAAAAAACATGTTGCCACATATATTGTAAAAAGTACCAAAATCGAAAGATCTCGAATTCGCGGTTAAAAGGAAAAAGTAAGCGAAGCAATCAACATGTTTGTCAGTATTTGCTATTTTTTTAATAATTTTTTTTCTTTTATTGCAATAATTGCAATGTTCGCTCGAGCATTTTTGCCGATTATATCAATATCGTCGGCATATGCGAGTAGCACAGTTTTCTTGTAGAAAACATTACCCGTCCGGTCGACTTTGGGCACCGCCTCAGGATGTACTCCATGAGGAGGTTGAAAAAGTCGCACGACAACGCATCTCCCTGTCTGAAGCCTGACAACGCTTTGTGTGTTTTCCAGCGTCATCATACAGAGGCGGACAATTTTTGGCGCGATTTTAAAATCAGTCAATGCTTTGAAAAACTTTTTTTCTGATTGGCGTGTCGAAAGCGGCTTTGAAGTCGACAAATAGGTGGTGTGTGTCGATTTGCTTCTCTTTGATTTTTTTCCAGGATCTGTCGCAGCGTAAATATGGAGTCGATGGTTGACTTCTTTGGTCTAAAACCGCACTGATACTGTCCAACTATACGTCCTACGTACGGTTCAGATCTATTGCATATTACGCCAGATAGTATTTTGTGCGTGAAAGAGAGGAAACTTATTCCGCGATAGTTTGCGCAGACTGCAAGGTCTCCTTTCTTAAAGACTGGGCACAGGACACTTAGGTTCCAGTCATCAGGCATACGCTCACCAGACCATATTTTGCGCAAGAGTTGATGAATACATCCAATCAAATCTTCGCCGCCGTTCTTAAATAACTCTGCGGGTAATTCGTCTGCGCCTGCCGCTTTGTTATTTTTAAGCCTTTGTATGACTTCGAACACCTCGTTATAGTCTGGTGGCTCCACCGGAATCCCATCATCGGCGGAGGACCCAAATTTTCATCATCTCCACCAGTGGTATTGTTCCCGTCATCGCCACCAAGTAGGGTAGAGAAGTGGGACCTCCATAGCCTCAGTGATTCCTGGGCATCTGTTACCATGTTTTCTTGTTCATCCTTGCAGAACGAAGCTCCTTGCTTATAACCATTGGTCGTACGTTTAATTTTTTTGATAAAAACCACGGGCCTCGTTTCTGCTACCCACCATCTCAATCTCCTCCACTTCACGCCTTTCCAGTTCTCCTTTCTTCCGTCTGGTCAGGCGTTTTTCCTCTCTCCGTTTCTCCTTATATCGCTCAACAACAGATCGTGTTGCTCCCGCCTGCAGAGTTCTCTTTTCGTGCTATATTCTTTCCTGCATTGCGACATTCCTCATCGTACCATGTCTGCCTTCGAGGATTTGTATATCCAATAACCTCTTTGGCTGCCGTAGCTAATGATACGAGAGATACGCCTCCACTAATCGTTTATACAGACGGAGGCCGGAGGATTCTCTCGGGGTAGATGTGAGACCCTTGTTGAGAAGGCAGCGGTAGTCTGCTGTGACTTAAACCTACCAACATCTAGCTTTCGTTGTATGGTAGCTCTCTGGGCGTGCGCTATGCTGAGTCTAGTACGTACCTTGGCTAGAACAAGGTAGTGGTCTGAGTCGATTGCTAACAATAAAAGGAATGTGCGATATTATTCATACAAAAGTTCTTAAAGATGATTATTATTGTGAGGCATATATTTTGTATGTTATATTGTAAAATTATCATTTTCTAAATTTGTTTATTACTTATTTCAGGAGAATCACGTTATAAAAGCGTATAAGTAAAAATTACTAAAAAAAACTTTTTTTTTAGGCCGAAACGAAATAATATAAAAAATGACATAGAAGAAGTTTTGGCATTAGATTTAATATCATTAAATGATATATGCCGGTCGCCAAGAGCATTCGTATTGAAAGCGATTATAAATATTTTAACCCGCCGTAAATATCGTTGCCGATACCGTTTGTTTACGGAAAAAAATTAAAACAAAATTAGGCACGATCTTGGAATAAGGTAAGCAAAAATTATATAAATACAAACTGATTAAAATAATATTATAATTTAAATTTTTAGTTAACTAATTAGTCCATGGAAAATTGCAGAAGGACGGACAGGTATGTTTTGAATATTATTTGTTTTCCTGTTTGTAACGCATTAAAGAAGACATCGTAAAGTCCATAAAGTATACATGCTCTTGACCAACTAGATGAGTCGATCTAGTTATGTCCTTCTACCTGTAAATACGTCCTTCATTCGGATATTTAGTTTCTTTTTTTTAATTTTAAGTAATTTTTATAAATATATTGGGTGCAGTCTTTGTTCAATGACCATTGTCGTTAATACTAATTTTTAAATTCTAGATTATTATTACTTTTTATTTTATTTAATACTGACTGTTATTAATATATAATCTTTTTCTTCTATATGTAAAAATAAGTCCCAAGTTTTGTTGGTGATCGATGGACGCGAACACTACTGGACGGATTTTCACGAAATTTTGCATGTGTGTTCGTATTCACACAAGGATGGTTTAAGGCAAAAAAAATTGTAAAATGTCTCCGTAAAAGCCGAAAATGCATATTATCTCTGTCGCGTAGCGAGCTTTGAGTGCGATTTGTGTCTTAGCTGTGTCGCTTCGTTTAGCTTAAATGTATTGCAGCCAAAGTGCAACGCGACACTTCTAGCTAATGAACGTAGCTGTGCTTTGCTAAGTGTTATTCGAAAGTGAATTCCGCGTCTTCAACTATGTCTATTTCGTTCTAAAATTCCTCCGATAAGAGTGAATTTTGGTCGAAGAAGTCTCACCGCCAGTTCCACGGCCAGTCACAGATCCAGAGAAGATGAAACAGAACGTACGAAACGCACTCAAGTTGAACAACAGCGACTAGAAAGATCACGCACACCAATAAATCGAAATCTCAGATTATTCAAAGCAGCATTCGAATACAACTGAGAGATCAACTACAGCCAACACAAATCGGTTGTGATTGGTGCAATGGACAATAGACGCTCAAATTCAAAAATGAAACAGCTGGAATGTGTTGTGCAAGTGGTAAGGTGAAACTACCCCCTACTGAACTCTCCACCGGAACCATTGTGTTCGTTGGTGACTGGATCCACTGCCGAATCGAAATATTTTTTTAAAAATATTCAGAAATACAATTCTGCATTTCAAA
The DNA here is from genome assembly GCA_018903435.1 of Leucophenga varia. Lineage (NCBI taxonomy): Eukaryota > Metazoa > Arthropoda > Insecta > Diptera > Drosophilidae > Leucophenga > Leucophenga varia. Next base: position 44,821 of record JAEIFJ010001933.1, on the reverse strand, counting down.
TGACATCATTCGGAGCCACCAACATAGTCCGAGACGGTTTCATGCCAACATTCAAGGTACAAGGACAGGTCTATCATCTTGCTGGTTCACTGTTACCACTCACGGATGCTGATCGCCAATGTTTACAGAAATACTTCCTCGGTAATTCAAATGTTGAAGTCGATCGACGATGTGGTGTTTATACGAGTATACGTAGAAATATCATAGTGTCACTGCAATCCCTTTTTCACCAACATAATGAACTGGTGAAATTGTTCAAAACTGCAATTGAACAAATGCCGACAGATGATCACAGGATTATTTTTCTGGCTGACAAAAAACCGATTGGAGAACACGCTGGGCGATATAATGCGCCGTCAATGGATGATGTTGCAATCGTGATTGTTGGCGAACAATTCGAGCGGCGTGACATAGTTTTGCATTTACGGAATAATCAACTATCACGTATATCAGAAACTCATCGGTCGTACGATGCTCTACAGTATCCAAAAATGTTTTGGCAAGGGGAAGATGGATAAGATCTGGACATACGGATTATAAACCCAACTAATGGGCAAGTAACGACAAAAAAAGTAAGTGCAATGAATTATTATTCGTACAGGTTGATGGTTCGCCGCAACCAACACAACCACATTCTGCGGTGTGCTTTCCTTATGCACCAATATGCTGTTGACATGTACGCAAAAATTGAAACCGAGCGTCTTTCATATCTTCGTTTCAATCAAAATACATTGCGGTCAGAAAAGTACGTACATCTACGCGATGCGATTGCAAACGACAGTAATGTAAATGCAATTGGCAGAATGACGATTCTCCCATCAACATACGTAGGATAACCACTTCATATGCATGAGTACGCTCAAGATGCTATGACATACGTGCGAGAGTTTGGACGACCGGATTTGTTTATTACATTTACGTGTAACCAAAACTGGTCCGAAATCCAAGACAATTTGTTTCCTGGCCAGTTGAAAGTAGACCGACACGACATTACTGCACGCGTTTTTAGACAAAAATTGAAAACATTAATTGATTTCATAACGAAGCAACATGTATTTGGTGTAACGCGTTGCTGGATGTATTCAGTCAAGTGGCAGAAAAGAGGTTTACCGCATGCACACATACTAATTTAGCTGGTAGATAAAATCATGCCGAATGATATCGACAATATCATATCAGCTGAGATTCCAGACAATGTTGTCGATCCAGAGTTGCACGAAGTCGCTACCAGCTGTATGATCCATGGACCATGTGGTGTCATCAACAAGAATTCACCCTGCATGAAAGACGGCAAATGCTCTAAGCGATACCCAAGAGCAATGATTGCAGAGACCGTTACTGGTAACGATGGATATCCGCTGTATCGTCATCGATCAACTAATGATAACGGCCGACAAATAATGTTGAAGATTCGTAATGAGAAAATAGACATTGACAACCGATGGATTGTGCCATATTCTCTACTTTTGTCATGGCAATGTTTGGAGTATCGGCAGACAATCTAGATGAAATAACACAGTTTCAAATGGGTCGTTATATCAGCAGCAATGAAGCGATTTGGAGAATTCTATCATTTCCTATTCACGACAGATATCCTCCAGTAGTTCATTTGGCCATCCATCTTGAAAATGGACAACGCGTTTAATTTACGACGAAAAATATTGTTGATAGAGTCGCTAATCCTCCAGCTACATCATTGACAGCATTTTTTGATTTATGTCAACGCGACCAATTTGCAAAAACATTATTATACGCAGAAGTTCCCAAACACTACATCTGGAATGCATCTACCAAATCGTTCATGCGACGCAAACAAGGACGCCCAGTTGAGGGGCACTCGAATGTAATTTCGACAGATGCTAAATTTTACACAATCCCACCCGAATAATGCAGAATGCTTCTATTTGCGATTGCTATTGGTTAATGTAGTTGGTTCGACATCGTTCGCAAGCATTAAAACAGTCGATGGTCACACATGTGCCACTTTTTCGTGAAGCTTGCCAACGCTTGAATTTACTCGAAGATGACGCGCATTGGGAAGCTGCTCTCGCAGACGCATCTGTAACGTCGTCTGCACATCAAGTCCGTACTTCTGTTCGCAATAATATTTTCAACGTGTTCACCTTCTAACCCTCAAGAACTATGGACAAAATATCGAGATCAAATGTCTGATGACCTTTTACATCGAGCACGATGCCAAAACTCCAATCCTGCTTTGCAAATATCGTCAAACATATATGAAGAAATATTGATAATGGCGAATAAATATTTGCACCATATTTGGTATCACCCACACGACCAGCACTGAATTTACCTGATCGTGAACTCGAGCGCGAGATGTCCTACGATCAACACGCTCTCAATAACTATGTTCAAACCAATGCACCAAAACTTTCAAACGAACAGCAGAATGCTTATGACCATGTGCTACAAGCTGTTAGCAATAAGAGAGGTGGATTGTATTTTCTGGATGCCCCTGGAGGCACAGGAAAGACATTCATTTTACAGTTGATATTGGCAAAAATTCGAGCGCAAAACCAAGTTTTGTTGGCGCTTGCATCGTCGGGCATTGCGGCAATATTACTAGATGGCGGAAGAACGGCACACTCCGCTCTGAAACTGCCATTGAATATTCAGTCAATTGAAACACCGATTTGTAACAAATCGAAAACTTCACCGATGGCGAAAGTACTTCAACAATGTAAACTGATCATATGGGACGAATGCACAATGGCGCATAAAAAGTCACTAGAAGCATTAAATCGGACTCTGCAAGATTTGCGAAATAACCAACGACTCTTTGGCGGTGCGACAATACTACTGGCCGTGATGAAATTAATGCGTGCTTGAAATCATCTGTTTTGTGGCGTAATGTGGTAAAACTGACGCTGGCGACAAATATGCGAGTTCAATTGCAAAATGATGTGACTGCAGACGAGTTTGCTAGACAGTTGACGAGTATAGGAAATGGCAGTATACCTGTTAACGCAACGACTGGACTTATCACACTTCCAAGAAACTTTTGCAATATTGTTTCTTGCAAAGATCAGTTGATAAAAACTGTGTATCCCGATATCAACCAAAACTTCACAACCTATGAGTGGTTAAGCGAACGCGCAATACTTGCAGCCACGAACAATGATGTCAATGATATGAATACTGAAATTTTGAACAGCATTGCTGGTCAAAAGTTTATGTACAGATCAACGGACACAGTTATCGATCAAAATCAAGCGGTGAATTATCCGACGGAGTTTTTGAATTCCCTTGATGTTCAAGGTATGCCACAGCATAAACTTGAATTGAAAATTGGAGCTCCGATCATACTGCTTCGTAACATAAACCCTCCGCGACAATGCAATGGAACACGGCTGGCGGTTAAGAAATGCCTTAACAACCTTATCGAGGCCACAATAATAAATGGATTATGTAAAGGCGAAGATGTATTGATTCCGAGGCTGCCGCTTATACCGAATGACTTACCATTTGAATTCAAGCGACTTCAATTTCCAATACGACTTGCTTTTGCAATGACGATTAACAAATCGCAGGGGCAATTTGTGGGATCAATCTACAGACACAACGCTTCTCACACGCACAACTGTATGTGGTCTGTTCGCGTGTTGGTAAACCAACATCACTGTCGATATAAGATATGTTGGTCTTCGTGTTTCATTTTCAAAAATAGTTATCATAGCATAGCGGCTAGTTTAGTTTAAATAAATAATCTTATAAATTTATTTTCTAGTGTGAAAAATATTTGTCAACAATCCATGAAGAATTGCAGAAGGACGGACAGGTATGTTTTCAATATAATTTTTTTTTCTGTATGTAACGCATTAAAGAAGTTGTTTCACACTATAAACATCGATAAAACAGTTTTTTACCGTTATTTCCAAATCTCGATGTGCAAGAGAAAATTCTAGTATGAATCTATTTAACTGTACCTACAACCTACACTTAGTCCCATCCAACAAATTTAAAAAAAATATATTTTTGTCGCACCGTGTAATCTATTTATCTTCTGTATGGTTGGAAAGTCCATTTGGATTGTGTATTGCCAAACGAGAATTTATTTGCATTGTTTGGATGTTAAAATTGTAATCATGTTGAGAAGGTTGTTTAGGAGTTCAAACTTCTAGGCTAGTATCTTTTCAATTCTTTCAACAGCATTAGAATGTTGGGTGTTAATGAGGTCGCTTAAAACCTGATCATATGAATAATGGTTGTTATTAGTTGAAAATTATTTAATTTGTTTGGTGCATAAAAATGTTGCTTTTGGTTTGACTTCTTGGCATACTTTTTCAATGCCACAAGGTTTTGCTAAATTTGTAACCCTTGTAGCTGGCTGCATGCTTTGGATCTACCGAAGGTACCGTTTTTCATTTTACTACCTAGTTTCACTTCTTTCGCGTGTACTGTGCGCCTTTTTTTTAAATTAGTCCCATTCATGACTCTACATTTGTTCTAATATTATAAATGCCCAGCACTGTACCTTACCAAGAGCATAACTACTGTAAGTAAGGAGAAAAGCATTTGTCTTTTGCGGTTGAGTCTCCCGATTTGATTGAGACTCCTGCAAACGAAAAAATATTTTCTGAGACTTACAGTACAGAAATATTTAAATTAAATAGTTTCGATTTTAAATCGTTTGTTGCTCCGCCTGCCAACGAAGTTGTTCTCTCTGATTCTTATAGTACAGATAGACAAATGGTTAACTCGTCTTATTGTTTCGATTTTGACGTTATGTCTGGATGCGCTATTATGAAATCTCGTGTAGAATTTATTATTCTCTTAATGACAAAAAAGTTCATCTTAAAAGCTTTATTCGTTTTCCTGATATTAAGCTCCTAATCGGTTGTCGGGCAGTGTATTATATTGTCCTAAAGCTGTTGACCTTATATTAGAAATATTTATTCGATTTTTGCCCTTATGGACAAATATAATTGGAATTTATATTGATGACGCCAATTTTAGAGTAAGCAATGGAGCAATAGAGTCCTACTTTAGCATTGTTAAGAACAATTTGTTGAAGGGCAAATGTTTGCTGAAAAACTTGGTCGCGTCATAAGAGAACTTGAACAGTTCTCTAGATTTAATATGGTTAACATAAATTCTTAACTTGAAGAATTCATAAAATTAATCCTGGAACTATAGTCTCTGCCGATAGTTCCAAAAAAATATAAGTACAAAAAGCGTAAAACATTTTGGGTGAAAAGCCCAACAAAAATTAAATAAATGTGAAGAAAGTTGGAATAAAAGTTTAAGAAACTGAGAAGTGGCTTCTTCCATCCAACTTTTGATATATAACTGAATTCTAAAAACAATTGCGATTCCAATCATAAAAAAGAAACAGCTTTACAAGAGTCGTGGCCAAGTTCGTATAATGGTAAGGATGACAATACTCTACCGCCGATATGTAAATCAATTTTTGTAATGATTTATTACCTCTTAAAGAAACATTTTTTAAACTATGATAGAAAAGTACCATAAGGTGCTTTGGTATTCTCCGTTAAGTACAATAGTTGGAACGAACTATCAAATTTTAAAATTGAATATTCTTTTGAGATTGTACATAGCGAGGGAAATGGTTTCCTTTCCCAATTAACCGTAGCTGATGTTGCAACGCTTAACAGCTCAAAATGGTTATCGATGTTTGTGTTACAATTTTTGTTTATAGATCCATTCAGATCAGTTTGCAACTGGGTGTATGAATTGGTACTTGGAAATGTGAAAAAAAAAAATCTTCCACAAGTTTTTCATTATACCTGTTACACTAGTGTAAACAGGTATATTCAGTTTGTCGGAAAGTTTGAAACGCATTAAAGGAGGCATCGTAGACCCTATAAAGTATATATATTCTTGATCACCTCGACGAGACGAATCGGATTTAGCCATGTCCGTCTGTCCGTCCGTCCGTCTGTCTGTGTGTTGCTGCACGATTTATTCGCTCAGTTTTAAAGATATTGGGCTGAAACTTAAGCTTTTCTAGGTCCTGTGTGGTTTCTATGTTAAAATCAATGTGCCACGCCCACTTTTAGGTATAGCTCCCATACAAAAGTACAACATTTTTCAAGTTCTTACATGAAAAAATGTATTTATAAAGCGAATGGCTTCAAATATGGTTAAAATGTTTCTTATACCATGCCAAATTTTCAGTTTAAAATTGGTCCAAATCGGACCGCGAATTCCTACATTTTTAAGAATATATTTAATTTGTTTAGTATTTTGAAATAAAATTTAATACAAATGCTGCACACGAAGGTCTATCAACGTCAAATGATGTGTAACAGGTATATAGTATAAACTTCGGTCCAACCGAAGTTAACTTTTTCTTGTTTTTTTTTTTTCTTTGGGATTGAAATAAAATTGAGATCAATGGATCAACAGCTCTATGAAAATCGTCGTGCATAATTAATTTCCTAGCGTGTATTCTGTCAAGCTCACATAGCTTGTTACGACCCTACGATGCATTTTCACCCATGGAAGAGAGGATACGGCAATAAATTTGGGTCTTTAAACTTTTTTCCTAATTTGACTTGCATTGCCTTTCGCTGTGTTATTTTGCAAGAAACATATATCGCTACGTTACTATTTTTTTGCTGACACTGTGTGTTAACGCCAGAATTTGAATTCGTGGTGGAATTTATTTTCCCCCAAATTGCGCGTCAATGTTGCCGTCCGTCTGCTCTCCCGCGCTCTCTAATTGTGAAAAAGTGAGAGTCAGTTGAAAAACTACCACGAAAGCTACACCCCCGCTTTGCAATACATTTTTGAATTGTCAAATTTTTAAAACTTTTTTGCTTGAAAATAAAACGGAGTTGAATGCCTCGTTCTAATTTTATTAAAATTACAATTGTGTCGTTTCTTATTGCTGGGTAAACGGTCGAGTGAGATTATTTACATTATGTATTATTTAATTTTATATAATTCCCCCTTTAAAATACTTATAGCAGGTGAGTTTGCACTTTTTTATTATTTGCCATCTCCGTTTTTCTTTTCAAGTTTCTCTTGAGTGGTCTTATTTCCCCATATTTAAAATTTTTTTTTTTTTGAGTGATTTAAAATTTTGTTTATTCTTTTCTTGCCTTTTTTATACCCGTTACACAAAGTGTAAACGGGTATATTCAGTTTGTCCGAAAGTTTGCAACCATTGAGGGGAGACATCGGGGACCCCATAAAGTATATATATTATTGATCAGCTCGATGAGACGAATCGATTTAGCCATGTCCGTCTGTCTGTCCGTCTGTCTGTTGCGATGGCTGTTACTCGGAAAGTTTTAAAGATATTGACCTGAAATTCGAAACTTAAGCTAAGCTTTTGTGCTCCTAGTTAGTTTGTATACCAGAACCAAGGTGCCATGCCCATTTTTAGATATAGCCCCCATACAAACTTACCACTTTTTCGACTTTTGTATGAAAAAGTTATTATTTATAAATGCTTTTACTACAATATAGGGTAAAAACACTTCTAATGGCATCCAATATCAAAAGAATGTTGCCACGCCCATTTTCAGATATAGCCCCCATACAAACTTAACGCTTTTTTGATTTTTTGTATGAAAATACGTATTATAGATGAATATATTTAATCAAAATAGGGTAAGAACACTTTTTATGTCATCCAATGTTAAATCTAAGGCGCCACGCCCATTTTTATGTATAGCCTCCATACAAACTTACCGCCCATTTTCGAGTTTTTATATCAAAACATTTACTATTTCTGAATGAATTCAAATAAATTTGGTAAAATCAATTCCAATGTCCACCTAAGTGAACACTTTCTATATGGTAAGGATCGGGCAAATATAACATAAAGCCTCCATACAAATTTGACCAAATTCATCGTGAAATTTAATCTAAGCACCTGGTGAACATATAAACTATTAAAAGTGTTGTGTAACGGGTATTTCAGCTTCGGTTCCACCGAAGTTAAAGTTTTTGCTTGTTTTGGCATTATTTCCTTTGAAATAAAAATTCTTGGCAGCACTATTTTCAAACCGATTACGAAAATCCGAGTGATCGATAATTGGTCCGCGGTCGAAAGAAGAATAAGAAAAGCAGCATAAACAAAAGGAAAACATTAAGTGCATAAATTAAAATTAAAAAAAAAAAACAAAATAAAAGAAATAAAAGAAACAGATATACAAGATTACTTTAATTAGCTCAAAATTGCCTTTGTTAGCAAATTTTGTGCTAATGTTTTTCATCTGTCTGTCGCATGCGGATAGAGTTTTCTTAGAGTTTTGTATATAGAATCATATAAATTTCAGTTCTCTTTTTTTTCCGACGACAACATTTGGCATATTGGATATTGAATAATCCACCTGTTGCCATCAGCCGCAATCAACATAAATTACAAGAACAACAATAAGTGAACCGATTGAGCGCTGTCAATTATTGTTTTTCTTTTTACAACAACAACAATACTAAGTGAGATAAGAATATTTTTTGATTTCTTTTATTGAAAAAGTACCTCCATGCAAAACTTGAATTATTTTTTATGATTTTTCGGGAAGTTATAGACAAAGAAATTTTTGCTTATCTCACTTAGGCGTACAATTTCAATTACCATTTTCCATTAACGTTGCTGAAGAAAAATAAATAAAATTATCCGCTTCACTTCATGACCCTTTTTCCATCAATGTTGCTATATAAAAATAAAGAAAAAAAATTTAAAAATTATTTACTTCGCCGCTTCTTTGGTCTTTTTTGCCATTAGTGGTATGGTGATATTTCCGGGGACAAGCTAATTTCATAAAAATGCGCGTAGATGCACTCTATTTATAATATTTTAATCTTAATGCCCATTCCTTTGTAGAATTTGCTAAATCTGAAAAAAAATTATTATTATTTTTAATAATTGTCGACATTTCACACCACATTTGCCACTGCAAAGAAATAAATAGAACTTATCAAAGTTAACATAAAAAATTTTACTTTTAAAAACTATTTTCTGCTTTGTTTTCCTCGGCAATTTCGGAGCTGCCAATGGGCAAACTATTGGCTTAAAAAAGCAGGTTGCCACAATTTTAAAACTTTCTGTGCAGACGAAACATGTATAGTACATGATTTTAAATTGAAAAATATTCTTTGAATATAATATCTCAAAAAACAATATATATAAAGTATTGTACATTATTAAATAATACGCTGTTATTAGGCAATTTATAATTATTTTACATATTTTATACTGCTTATTTCCTCGCCTGTACAGAGCAAAGTGTACAATTGAAATCTAATGGCAACATAAAAAACATGTTGCCACATGAAAGCAAAAAGTCCCAAAATTGAAAGAAGATCCCGAATTCGTGGTTAAAAGGAAAAAGAAAGCGAAGAAAGAAATATGTCGTTTGTAAGTATTTGCTATTTTTTTATAATTTTTATTTTATTATGTTGCAAGCATTTTGTTTTAAACAATTATTAACTGTTTTTTTTTTACAGAAAACTTTAACTTATGCAGTACCTGCAAATTTTAAGAACGGCGATACTATCGTCGAATGTGGGAAATTTGTTACCGCGACGGCCTCGATTGACTTTGGAAGGAGCGACCGCCACAGTGAAGGTTTACGGTTCATAAAATCCCGTCTCCCCTATGAGTTTCCGGAAGGGGAAACGTTTTTAAAGTGCCATATCGTATAAGACCAAAGTCGAAAGCAACCACAGCCAAGACTGCCCCGAGGGTGCCGCTACTTCTGCCACCACTGCCACCGTTTCTGCCACATCTGCCACCGTACGCCATCCCCATCCCCCTGCCTAGCACCAGGGTTGAGAGTCATTATTTTAAAAAGAAAAATAATAAGCGACCACATATACGCCATCGCAAACATTCGAAAAAACAAATAAAATGTTTTAAATAAAGTTTATTTCAAATTGACAAAAATAAATAAAATGTTTTTTTTTAATAGAAGCACCTCTCATACCCTGTACCCAAAGGGTAAAAGGGTATCATAAGGTTCCCGCCCTTGGAAGGACTTTTAGGTGTGAAAAAAAATTGACCATGTACTTTGCACCCACCTGGCTTTAGTATGATCCTAACAGTGTAAAAATGCATTTTTTAAAAATATTTCATCGAGGTCCAAAAAAAGTAAATTCACATTTTGTAAAAAAAGGTGATAGAAATCTTAAAGTAAGCTGACACTCCCATTTCTGCCCTCTGGGGTTGTGACCAGACGTTGCCATGGTTATCAGTTTTTTTTATTTTGTTTTTTTTTTTTTTTGTTTTTTTTGTTTTTTTTTTTTTTTGTAATTTTCTGTTTTGTTTTATATTTTGTGATTATTAATGATGATAATAATGAGAATTAAATATTATGTGTAGTTTAACAAAAGTTTTTGTGTGTCTTTTCTTATAATAACTTTTCAAATCTTTTCTTTCATTTAATTGATATTTTAAACGTCTTGTTTTTCTCCAATATGCTGACTATTATATTTTATAACTGCTTGAAGAAGTCGTTCACCATTATTTTCATATTGACCTAAAGGAACAGGAAATCTTTGTAAAGTTTGCTTGAAATCAAAATGAACAGATTCACTTGCTTGCTCTGAATAAACACCTAAGCCAATTCCTTTAGACTTACAAAACTCAGGAACATGACAGAAAACAGCATGAACTTTTGGAGTGACAGGTATCTGAAGCTTTAAGTATGACTTTTCAAAAGACTTGATGTCTGATTCAAAAGAAGGCAATAGGTTTTTTCCGAAGCATGAGGTTCTTACACGATTAAATAGTTTTAAAGTGTCGGAAAATTTTTTTAAATGTCTTGGCAAGATTTCGTGAAGCTGATCCGCTCTTTCTAAAACTTCCTTACATTGATTTCCATGCATAGATCCTCCACGATACCCAACACGACCAATGTTGCATGATTCAGCCCATTTGAATGCTTTATCATAATATTTTGTTAGTAACTCCTAGCAGCAAATGTAACTCTGGAGGAGGAATTAAGTCTAAAATTAAATCATTGTCATCTCCATTAAGTAAAGGTTCATGAATACAATTGAAGAAATTAACTGCTGTTTTTAGTATTTGGCCCGACTTTTTGTATTCATTTGCTAAGAACTTTATTCTTCCAAGTGTCCATAGTCCAAGGCTTAGTGCCCTTACACCAGGTTCATGGATATTTGGCTGAATGAGTCTGAATACCGAAATTTAAACAAGTTGACCGAGCAACTTGACATATTAAGCATTCGCAATTTGTCTTTAGTCTTTGGCAATAAACTAAATTTTGGTTACCCTTAAAAAATAATAAGGATTTCATTTATCTGAAATTCTAAATACACATTTTGACATATACTCCGTTTTAAGTCATCATTAAGAAGACGTGAACCCTTTTTCAAACAAACGACACACACTTTTTTTCCTGTTTTCTTCGTGAGATAATAAATGATTCGGCAATTTTATTAAAATTCACTTTTTTATGTCAATATGTAGCTAGCCGAGCTGTTTTGAATCCCAAAGGATTAATGCGAGTTAAAAATTTCATTCCTTTACCTTTTTAATCCCCGTGAAGTTAGCAAGAGCTAGCTAGTGGGTTTGTTTTTTTTGGCACAGGGTGGGTTATTTAAAAAATTTGTTATTTAATAATTATTAAATAAAAATTAATAAAATATACTTAAATATAACAAAAAATGATATATTTTTATTAAACGAGCATATATGTTCTAGTTTTGCATTAATTTAAGGATTAATAAGGCTATTTTTAATAGATTGGCTAGGTAGGTTAGTTTTCTCCAAATTATGGGAAAAGAACAAATTTCGGAAGAATAAGGGGTATGGGGTTTGAATTGTACTGATATTAGCTTTAATTTAAGACTTTAAAATTGAAAAAAAAATCGGTACGTTTTTTTTAAATAATTAAAAAGTAGTCATATAGAAGGTTTTTTTTGGGAGGCGAATTGAGCAACATAAACAAATTTCGGAAAAATAAGAGGTATATAGTTCGATTCGCAATAGTCTGAACTTTCATTTGACGCTCTGAAATTTGAAAAAAAAATCGGTAGCTTATTTTTAATAATTAAAAAACTTTACTGCTGGTCGATGCAATTAGAAAGTGAGAAAATATGTTAACCGGAAATGAAAATCATCTAGTTGAGCCTAAAAATGCCGAATCTGGTATTTTCTTGCTAGATTAAAATGTAATTATTATGATGATAAAGAAATTTCTCCAATATAAGACTAGTTGTACATGATAGCTATTAAGTTTGTCTATAAATAGAAAGCGATAAATTGAAAAAAATTTCGAGGAGATTTAAATAAAATGCAAAAACTAATAATGACTGTACATATACGTAAAGTTGAAGATAGAACAGTGTCGCTGTGAAAAAAGTTGTTTCAAAGGAGGATCTGGACGTTCTTTTTTATATACTTTTATACTTATAAATACAAATATTTTTTTTTTTTTTATAAACAATAAAATTAATATTATTATTAAAAATAATTTTTTATTTGGTTGTTTTATAGGACATAGGAAATGTCAAAAGAAAAGTTACAAATTTCATTTTTTTAGCTTATGGAAGGACGTAAACAAACTGGTGGCAAAATCGAAATCAAATTAAGCGTTCGAAATCCAATTTGACTAAGCAAATCGAACACATTTCTGAAAAATGATTAGTTCTGGAACATTCAAGTTAAATTTAAAATATATTCTTCTTTCCATATTAATATTACTTTATTCATTTTTATAAATAATCTGTATATTGTAATTTTTATGCAACGAAAATGTGAAAATATTTTGATGAAACGCTTTTTAATTGTTTGAATAAATCTCACTATACATAAGTGTACAATACCCAAGATGTTTAAGCGTTGTTATTATATAAAAAATATATAATAACTGCATAATTAAAGAATAATATAAAAAATTGTACTTTTAACAATTTTTTCCTGCTTTGTTTACCTTTGCAATTTCGGAGCTGCCAATGGGCAAACCATTGGCTCGAGCCAATTTGTTATTTTGTATAACTCGAAAACTAGAAGTGATATCAAGTTCTATCTGGTATCAAAGGTATCAACTTTCAATCTCCTCTTTAATTTTGAGCGAGTAAGACTCAAAAACAAATTGGTCGAAGGAAAAGTAATATGTATTATGGTAACATATTAAAGGTAATAAAATAACCTTTCAGAAAAGTATATATTTTTAGGGTATAAATATTCAATAAAACTTTAAATATATCGATATAAAACGAAGTTGTGCTAGTGTACTTATTATTTTGGATATATGTGTATATACTTTATAGGGTCTACGATGCCTCCTTTAATACGTTACAAACTTTCCGACAAATTGAATATACCTGTTTACCAAGTAACAGCTATAAACAAGTGTTTCTATTAAAAAAAAAAAAAAAAAAAAACATTTCATTTATTCTTTTAAACTTCAAATAAACTTTATTTTTATTTATTAATTTTTATGTTTTTTTAGTTTATTATTTTATTTTTTTTATTTATTTTTTTATTATTGGTGGCGGCATCGGTGGCAGTGGTGACAGCATCGGTGGCAGTGGTGACAGCATCGGTGGTAGTGGTGGCAGGATCGGTGGCAGAAACGGTGGCAGTGATGGCAGCATCGGTGGCAGTGGTGGCAGCATCGGTGGTAGTGGTGGCAGGATCGGTGGCAGTGGTGGCAGGTGGCAGCATCGGTGGCAGTGGTGGCAGGATCGGTGGCAGTGGTGGCAGAAACGGTGGTGGTGGTGGCGGTAACAGTCTGGCTGTGGCAGTCTTGGCTGTGGCAGTCTTGGCTTTGGCAGTCTTGGCTGTGTTTCCTTTTGAAACACGGTATGGCCACACCTTGACAACACGTCCACCGCATTTCAAATGAGTTTCCCCTTCTGGAAACTCATACGGTAGACTGTATGTCACGAACCGTGTTGCTCCCTCAGTGTTGTTGTTGCGGTCAATCCTTCCAATGCCATGGATGTCGTCGCAGCTACAAATTTGCCACATTCGACAACTGTGTCGCCATTTTTAAAATTGGCAGGCACTACATAAACCAAAGTTTTCTGTAAAAAAAAAAAAAACATTAAATAATTGTTTAAAAACATTGCAATTATTGCAACAAAAAAAAAAATATTTTATATAATGGCAAATACTCACGAACATCTTGGTTGTTATCTTAATTTTGATTTTTTGTTTTTTTTTTTTTTTTTCTTTTTTTTTTTTCTTTCTTTCTCGTCTTTTTTCTCTCTCGACTTTGGCGTGTTTTTGCGCGTTCTCTATTATACGATTTTCGTTTTAACCGCAAAGTCGAGATCTTTCGATTTTGGTACTTTTTGCATATATGTGGCAACATGTTTTTTATGTTGCCATTAGATTTACATTGTGCACATTTTTTTCTGTACAGGCGAGAAAAAAAATAGTATAAAATATGTAAAATAATTATAAATTGCCTAATAACAGCGTATTATTTAATAATGTACAATAATATATATATATATATATATAAATTATTTGAAATATTATATAAAGGAATATTTTTCAATTTTTAAACATATACTATACATGTTTCGTCTGTACAGAAAGTTTTAAAATTGTGGCAACCTGCTTTTTTGAGCCAATGGTTTGCCCATTGGCAGCTCCGAAATTGCAAAGGAAAACAAAGCAAGAAAAAAGTTGTTAAAAGTACAATTTTTTATATTATTCTTTAATTATGAGCAATAATTATATTTTTATATAATAACAACGCTTAAACATCTTGGGTATTGTACACTTATGTATAGTGAGATTTATTCAAACAATTAAAAGCGTTTCATCAAAATATTTTCACATTTTCGTTGCATAAAAATTACAATATACAGATTATTTATAAAAATGAATAAAGTAATATTAATATGGAAAGAAGAATATATTTTAAATTTAACTTGAATGTTCCAGAACTAATCATTTTTCAGTAATGTGTTCGATTTGCTTAGTCAAAATTGGATTTCGAACGCTTAATTTGATTTCGATTTTGCCACCAGTTTGTTTACGTCCTTCCATAAGCTAAAAAATGAAATTTATAACTTTTCTTTTGACATTTCCTATGTCCTATAAAACAACCAAATAAAAATTATTTTTAATAATAATATTAATTTTATTGTTTATAAAAAAAAAAAAATATTTGTATTTATAAGTATAAAAGTATATAAAATAGAACGTCCAGATCCTCCTTTGAAACAACTTTTTCACAGCGACACTGTTCTACTCAACTTTACGTATATGTACAGTCATTATTAGTTTTTTGCATTTTATTTAAATCTCCTCGAAATTTTTTTTCAATTTATCGCTTTCTATTTATAGACAAACTTAATAGCTATCATGTACAATTAGTCTTATATTGGAGAAATTTCTTTATCATAATAATAATTACATTTTTAATCTAGCAAGAAAATACCAGATTCGGCATTTTTAGGCTCAACTAGATGATTTTCATTTCCGGTTAACATATTTTCTCACTTTTTAATTGCATCGACCAGCAGTAAAGTTTTTTAAGTATTAAAAATAAGCTACCGATTTTTTTTCAAATTTCAGAGCGTCAAATGAAAGTTTAGACTATTGCGAATCGAACTATATACCTCTTATTTTTCCGAAATTTGTTTATGTTGCTCAATTCGCCTCCCAAAAAAAACCTTATATATGACTACTTTTTAATTATTTAAAAAAAACGTACCGATTTTTTTTTCAATTTTAATCTCTTAAATTAAAGCTAATATCAGTACAATTCAAACCCCATACCCTTTATTCTTCCGAAATTTGTTCTTTTCCCATAATTTGGAGAAAACTAACCTACCTAGCCAATCTATTAAAAATAGCCTTATTAATCCTTAAATTAATGCAAAACTAGAACATATATGCTCGTTTAATAAAAATATATCGTTTTTTGTTATTTTTAAGTATATTTTATTCATTTTTATTTCATAATTATTAAATTACAAATTTTTTTAATATGACCCACCCTGTGCCAAAAAATACCAGTCTTGCTAGATAGCTCTTGCTAACTTCACGCAGGTCTTTTTAAATTCGCGCTTCTAGGCGTGCTACACTGCTCCGTTCCGAGTTTGGCCAGTTATTGGTCGGTTCAGTTAGCCATGTGGGACCAATCCACCACAACTTGCAGTTGCTGGATTTTCTCTCGATGATACGTGTCTCCAAGGTGTGTTCCCTACGTTCTGCCGTATTAAAGCGGTACGGCCAAGCTAACACGATGCTCGAATCGGTCCATAAGCATGGTTCATGTTCAAAACTTTGAATGGTAGTCAGAACGTGCTTCACCAAACGAGTTAGCAATACTGCTCCACATAATTCTAGTCGAGGTAGACTCACTGGCTGCAATGGTGCTACTTTACTTTTCGCAACGAGCAAATGACATGTCGTGCCTTCAGAGGAGGTAGTGCGCATATAGAGTGCTGCGCAATAGGCTTTCTCTGAAGCATCACAGAATCCATGTAGTTGGGTTTATGCGTTTAGAGAAAAGTTTGTCCTGTGGGGATCTGTATTCTTTCAATACTTTGAAGAGTGTTTAAAAATTTTTGCATTTTACGAAAGATAGTGGCTTTACAGAATCATCCCACCCGCTGCCTTCCAACCAAAGTTGCTGCATCAATATCTTGGCTTGCACTATAATTGGTGTAAACAAACAAAGCCGAAATGTAAGAAAGAATCTGACGCTTTGGTTTACTTGAAGTGTGTTCAACTAGTTTGACAGAATACGAGAATAAGTCTGTCATTGCATTCCACTTGATGCCAAGCATCAATATTTTGCAGCAAACTAGTATGATTTGCAGCTATTTTCCAGACTTTAAACCCAGCGGTTTTTAAGGCTCCGAGCAATTGATTTTGACTCTTTTGTGCTGTTGATATATCGTGTGATCCTGATAAAATGTCGTCAACATATGTATCCTTTTTTTAATATTTGTGAAGCCAAGGGGAAGGCATCACTGCAATCAGTTGCTAACTGATGTAGCGTACGAATTGCAAGAAAGGGTGAGCAATTGACACCGAAAGTAACGGTATCGAGTGTAAAATCCTGAATAGGGGTTTCAGGAGACGTATTAAAAACGATGTGTTGAAAGTCGCGATCGTTTTTATGAACCAAAATTTTGACGATACATTTTCTCAATGTCGCCACTAAAAACAAACTGGTAGAGTCGCCAGTTTAAAATTACACCCATGAGATCGTTTTGTAGAGATGGACCCGTCTCGAGAACGTCGTTAAGAGACAACCCGCTCTGAGATATTTTAGAGCATTTAATACTACACGAACTTTGGTAGTCACACTATGTAGACGTATAACAGCGTGATGAGGTAAATAAAATGAGAAATATTTACCCTCACGACAAACTTCTTGAGATGAAGTAGTTGTTATTTGCTTAAGACTTAAGTACTCATTGAGAACAGAGTGATACTCGTCGCTTAAGTCTTTGTTTTTTCTCAACGTGCTTTTCATTCGACTATATTGAGCAATAGCAGTACCACGTGAAGAGCTAAGGAACAGAGATTTGGGAAACTCTGGGCGAAAAGGTAGTCTTACAACGTATTTACCGTCAGGTTGACGATATGTTGTAGACTTATATAGTTCTTCGCAATAGACTTCTTCATTTGACTTTGGTTTGGGAATTCCGATTTCCTCAGTCTCCCAGAAGAGTCGAAGTTGCGAATTTAAGTCATAGTCAGAATTAGGGGCAACAAAAGTAGAGAAAGCTTGGGTTGCAATTGGTACTGGTCCACTTAAGATCCATCCAAAGATAGTACTTTGAGCAAGTAAACTACCTCCGACTTGTGACTTTGACTCAATTATTAAGTCAATTTGAGCAGGTTTGTTAAAATTAGGGTCTGCTAATTTTAAGTTATTTATATGAGCGATGTCTGCTTTAGAGCATCTGACGGATGGCAACATATTTGTAAGCTTGTTCAGAACTATAGTTTCAACCGAGATGGTTATTTTGTTATCATCAGTGGTCAATGTGATTTGACACACTTTTGTAGATCTTTGGACGAACTTGCCACCCATACCGGAAATATTTGTTACTTCATTTTGGGTGGGTAAGCCTAATCTTTTCTGCGCTTTCTCTGCAAGGAAAGATATTTGGAAGCCTTGATCAATCGATGCGCGTAAGAGAAAAAGCTCACCATTGCTAACTACTCGAACAAGAGCGGTCGGAAGGATTACCGACTGACTGTTTGATGCGTAGTGCGACGACACAGTTGGGGAAGAGTCATCACCAGAAGAAATCTCATGAATGGCCTGAGAGATTACCATCGGATCTTCAGAGGTCTGTGCTACTAAGACAGCAGCTCGAGATGTGGATGGTCTTTCATTAAAAGTGTTTTGTTGCTCAAAGTGAAGTAAGGGGCATAGCATTTGACTTTTGCATTGTGGTTTTTGATGTGCTGCAGAGAGGCAGTTCACGCATAATTTGCTCTTCCTAGCATGTTCGAATCTTGCCTTATTGCTTAACTGTGTGAAATCGGGGCAATTACGAATTGAATGATTATTTTTGCAAAATTTGCACTCAGAGCTTATCTTTGATTGAGCTAAAAACGCTTGAGAACGGTTGGGCGTGTTGTTTTGAGATGAACTCATTGGTCGCTTTGTGAATCTCATTGTATTAACTCGTTCTAAGACTTCAACACGATGAGAAAGAAAGTCACTCAATTCAGACCATTTGGGTAGGTCACGAGTTGTTTCCACTGACTGCTCCCATAAAGTCAACGTTTCTTCTGGGAGTTTTGTTGAAGCGAGATAAACTAACAAGGGATCCCAATCTTTAGTGGGTACTTTTTTGAGCTTTTAACACTGCCAAGCAATCATTAATGGTTTCTTGTACTTTGCTAAGGGGAACCACTACTTTCAGCAGATGCCTGAGGTGTATTGAACAAGGTTTTGAGTTGGAGGTCAACTAACAAACGTTTGTTCTCATTTTTATCTTTAAGTGTTTGCCACGCGAGGGCGAAGTTTTCATCACAAAGACCAAATCTTTTGACTATTGCCCCTGCTTTGCCCTTTGTTTTATGTTGTTGTTTTTATTTCGTAAGTAATAAAGCTTTTGAGCGGGTGCAAGATGTGCGTGGTTAATATAAATGGCAGTAAATACATCCCTAAACGCAGGCCATGCTTCATAGCTGCCGTAAAAATCTTCCGTGTCACAAAAACGAACCTTGACAAACGAAGTTACGGGCTCAGCGTGTATTGACCTAATATGAGTTGAAGATGCTGTTCTACCGATACTCCCTCGAGAATTTAAATTCTGGAGATCCAAAATATCATCTATTCTTCCTTTCGTGTCAAAATAGTGGGGATTCTGAAGAAGTGAAAGAAACTTCCGCTTCTTCTTTCTCCTCTAGTGAAACCTTGTCCTCTTTTTCTAGCATTACGGCCTTGAATACGTTGGCCAAAACCCCTCATAGAGCTGGGCTGCTCTTTGTAACCTCCCTAACTAGGGCAATGCTTCTGCTATCTTCTGCTAGAGTAGACGTATTGATGCAGAAACTCTCCAATTGTGAATAGCATAATTTAAAATTATTTAGTGCTGACATAGTACAAGTTTAGTGACACTTGCTGAATATATAAGATATTTGTTTTAGAGCAATTTCAGAAGCGATGTAAGAGAACAAAGGCAATGTGGTTTACAATATATATATTTATTCTAACCGAATACAAAGTGATTTACAAATATAGAGAAAGTTTTTCCTTTTTTATACCCGCCACACATAGTGTGGAGGGTATTATCATTTTGTCAGAAAGTTTGTAACGCATTAAAGGAGACGTCGTAAACCTATAAAGTATATATATTCTTGATCAGCACGACGAGACGAATCGATCTAGCCATGTCCGTCTGTCTGTCCGTTCGTCCGACTGTCCGTCCGTCCGTCTGTCTGTATTTATGCGATTCATTCGCTCAGTTTTAAAGATATTGACCTGAAACTCGGAACTTAAGCTTTTCTCAGTTCTAAGCAGTTCAAGTGTTAAAATCAAAGTGCCACGCCCATTTTAAGGTATAGCCCCCATACAAACTTACCATTTTTTTCTAATTTTTGTATTAAAATAGGTATTATTTTGAAACTATTCACTCAAATTTGGGTAAAAACACTTCTAATGACATCCAATATCAAAACCAAGCTTATTGATTATTTTCGAACCTTTGTATGAAAAAAGTAATTATTTTCAAATATATATTTATAAATGTATATAAGCCACTTATGATCACACATAAACTATTCAAAGATTCGTGTGACGGGTATTTAAGCTTCGTTTCCACCGAAGGTAGCGTTTTTCTTGTTTGTTTTTTTTTAATGGGGATCGAGTTTTAATTATATTTATATACATATATATATATACATATATATGTTAATTTAACGATTTTTAAGTACTAAATTAATTTTAAAGCAAAAAAAAAAATTATGTATTTTTAATTATTATTTTTTTTTAGTAAAGTCAAATTAAATATTATATCGAATTTAAAAATGAGCTTTTATGAATTATGACTTAGTTAAGATGAAATCCATTTCAAATCAGGCAGTCGGATAAGTCTAAATTTTAGATTTAGTTGACCATCGAATATATTATTCTTTATCGAAAATAAGGGGACACGTATTTTACCGATTTTGAAAATGATCATTTTTAACCAAGTTATGAATTTTTCAATTTTTCCCGTTAAAACTAAAAAAAACGTTAAGAAAAAATTGTTTTTTAGCGTAGAACATATTAAAATAGCTCAAGAGTATTATCTTAATGACGATTTGGATTGTTCTAGAGAGAGTCCTAATAAAAGTGATGTAATGTGCATTGAAATTGATGGTGAAAAAACGAGAAAAATTAAACGATTTTTTAACTTCTAGTTAATATGTTCTACGCTAAAAAAAAAAAATTTCGAAAAAATATTCTCCTAACTACAAATATAGTTTAGCCCACTTGAAACTTATAGCAATTTTTCTTTATATTAATAAGAATTTATGGTAAAAATTTGAGCAAAAAAAGGTGGTGTTTTTGAGAAAATTGACTTTCTTTATTTTCCGAAAATTGGTCGCCATTTTGTTAATTTTAAAGATTTTTTCAAATTTCGAACGAATTTTTAAAGAAGACAAAGTCATCTATAAGAATCTGCAAAAGAAATTCGATTATCTTAGTTAGAAAAAAATGGCATACAAAACAATTTTTTCTTAACGTTTTTTTTAGTTTTAACGGAAAAACTGAAAATTCATAACTGGTTAAAAATGATCATTTTCAAAATCGGTAAAAATACGTGTCCCCTTATTTTCGATGAAGAATAATAATTCGATGGTCAACTAAATCTAAAATTTAGACTTATCCGCCTGCCTGATTTGAAATGGATTTCATCTTAAGAAGATTTTTAAATTTAAAAATTATTATTTAATTAAAAATATATATGTATATTTCATATAACATTAAAAAAAATTGATAAAGAAATTTTTAATATACCGCGTTCTCTTTTATTGAATTTATTAGAAAGTGTTAGGGTATTTTTCTTTACACTCTCTTTCTCTCATGTCACATTCTCATTAAACAGTTTCTACTGCACAAGGCAAATGGAGTTGCCACAATTAAGATAAAACCTAGAATTTTTTTTAATACATTCAATATCAATTAGAGAAAGCATATATAATATTTATATATGTATGAATGTAGGTGTGTGAGTGTGTATTTTGGTTGTGTTTATCTATGAATATGAGTTGGCGCCCTCAGCTACGCGGGCGCATGCGCTCAAGGGTCCCTTTGCTTTGGGATTTGATACAATAATTTCTTCACTTTTTTGTTTTTTTTTTTTTAATTAAACTATTTTTTTATATGTTTACTGTACTATTTTTTTTTTTTTTTGGTTAATAAGTTTGTTAAATTTTTCCTTCTATTTCTGTACATTTTCTTTGTTACTTGATTTCACTACAATTATGCGAAAAAAAACTCAAATTTAAATGACAAACGACTTCTTTCATTCCTCTCTTTTTTTTATTTGTTGTTTTTTTCTCTTCCTTTTTTTTTTGTGCATTAAAATTTACTTTTCTTTCATTGCATTTCATAATTAAACCGAAGTTTCGATCGTTCGATCGGTCAATCGATTGATTGATCATTTAATTTTTTTGATACCCGCCACACATAGTGTAAAGGGTATTATCAGTTTGTCGGAAATTTTGTAACGCATTAAAGGAGGCATCGGAGACCCCACAAAGTATATATATTATTGATCAGCTCGACGAGACGAATCGATCTAGCCATGTCCGTCTGTCTGTCCGTCCGTCTGTCTGTTCGTCCCGTCCGTCTGTACGTCTGTCTGTTGCAATGCGTTTTTCTCGGAAAGTTTTAAAGATATTGACCTGAAACTTTAAAACTTAAGCTTTTTGTGTTCCTAGGCAGTTTGTATGGCAGAACCAAGGTGCCACGCCCACTTTTAGATATAGCCCCCATACAAACTTACCATTTTTTCGATTTTTTTGTGTGAAAAATAGTTATTATTTATGAATGTTTTGACTACTAATCGGGTAAAAACACTTTTAATCCAATATCCATCCATCCAATATCAGAAAAAAGGTACCACGCCCATTTTTAGATATAGCCCCCATGGAAACTTGCCATTTTTTTTTTCCAATTTTTTGTATGAAAATTTTTATTATTTGTAAATGTATTTACTACAAATATGGATAAAAGCACTTTAATGACATCCAATTTAAAAAAAAAGGTGCCACGCCCATTTTTTTATACGGGCCCCATACAAACTAAGCTCCCATTTTTCAGATTTTGTATGAAAATAGTTCTTATTTATGGATATATTCACTCCAATCTGTGTAAAATCACTTCTACTATTATCCTATGAATATGGTTCCAATATGACAAGGATAGAGCCACTATAACATATAGTCCCATACAAACTCACCTTCTATTTTTTTATTTCATCAAGAAAATGAATAAAGTTTCGTGTGGCGGGTATTTGAGCTTCGGTTTCCGAAGTTAACGTTCTTGCTTGTTTTTTTCCCCTCTTTTTGTGAGTTTCGCCTAGATACCAACACAAAATGCAACTCTGTTCGGTTCTGTTTATGCAACTAACTATTTCCATACTATATATGCGAGATTATATAATCACTAAACGCTTTGTGAGTGTGTGTGTGTGTATGCATGTGTTTATGTTCTTTTTTTTACGAATGTATCTCTCTACATTTTAATAAGTACTGCATGAAAACTTTCTCTTTTTTTTTTGGAAAAATTTTCATTTACGTCAAAATATTTTTCGTTCGTATTTAAGCATTTGAAGCTTTATTTCCAATTTATTCCAAGCGCATCTTAAAAAGTGGTCTTCCAGATCTCAGCAAGTGTAACAACGCTGTGGAAGCGATGAAAAATGCAGAGGGGCAGTGTGACACGTTGTATAATGGACCAAGGAAAAAAGCCATAGAAATTTAGTTGAACCTGTTGAAAAATTTTGGAAAAAAAAAATAAAATCAATTAAATCAAATAAAAACAAGGAAAACGTTAACTTCGGTGGAACCGAAGCTGAAATACCCGTTACATGGGCGTGTCGTCTTGGTTTTGACCCTGGATGACCAAAAAATGTTTTTACCCAATTGGGAGCGAGTACATTCATAAATAATTACTATTTAAAAAAAAATCGAAAAAAATCGATAAGTTTGTATGGGGGCTATACCTAAAAATGGGCGTGGCACTCTCATTTTCGAACTTAACATAGTCGTTGCCGAGAAAAGCTTAAGTTTAAAATTTCAGCCCAATATCTTTATATCTTCATCGAAAAAACGCATAGCAACAAACAGACGGACAGACGGACAGACAGACAGACGGACATGGCTAGATCGATTCGTCTCATCGAGCTGATCAAGAATATATATACTTTATGGGGTCTCCGATGCCTCCTTCAATGCGTTACAAACTTTTGACAAACTGAATATACCCGTTTACACTATGTGTAACGGGTATAACAAGGAAAAACGTTAACTTCGGTGGAACCGAAGCTGAAATACCCGTAACATGGGCGTGGCGTCTTGGTTTTGACCCTGGATTAAAAAAAAAATGTTTTTACCCAATTGGGAGCGAGTACATTCATGAATAATTATTATTTTTAAAGAAAAATCGAAAAAAGTTTGTATGAGGGCTATACCTAAAAATGGGCGTGGCACTCTCATTTTCGAACTTAACCTAGTCGTTGCCGAGAAAAGCTTAAGTTTAAAATTTCAGCCCAATATCTTTATATCTTCATCGAATAAATCGCATAGCAACAAACAGACGGACAGACAGACGGACATGGCTAGATCGATTCGTCTCATCGAGCTGATCAAGAATATATATACTTTGTGGGGTCTCCGATGCCTCCTTCAATGCGTTACAAACTTTTGGACAAACTGAATATACCCGTTTACACTATGTGTAACGGGTATAAAAATTCAACCAAAAAAGTCAATAGGTAAGCAAAATTTATAGTATACAACAAACCGGAACATGCTTAAAACTCAAAAAAAAAAAAAAAAAAAACTAAACATGAACTTTTATGTAATTTACACTAGACAGGTAATCTCTGCGTAAAATTTTTATATAAAAAATTTTATTAAAAGTTAATTCAATTCTCAATTTTAAATGATATACAACAAACACAATGTTATTCCTTTTCGGCATTGTTTAGAAGAAAGAATCTTGAATCGGGGTCGTCATTATTGACGATCTGATATTTTACTTTCCTTCTCTCTGTACATACAAATTATATATACATATATTGTTGATCAGCATTGAAAGGAGAGTCGATCTAGTCATGCGTCTGTCTGTCCGCCTGTCCTGCTGACTACCGCATGAAAACAATTATCTTGGAGACTGTAAAAGACATATTTAAGACTTTTTTTAGACTCTCCCCAGCTGCCAAATGGTCACCTAAACACGGTTTCCTCTAACCCCATTTAAAGGGGTACCCCCATACAAACCTATCCCAAAATTTTAATTTTTTTCATAAAAACTTCTGTGTAACGTAATCTGGGATCTATAATTTTAGAAGGGATAGATAGCATGAATTATACCTATGAAATATCTCAACGAGGATACGAAAAAAAATTTAGGTACAGCCCCCATACAGATCTAAAGCACATTTTCGAGCTTTTGTATGTATTCACTCCAAATTGGATAAAAACACTTCTACTGTCATTCTATGAACATTCTACCGATATGACAAGAATCGGGTCACTATAACATACAAACAAAGCTTCAGATCTACCGAAGTTAACGTTTTGCATAAACTTAAAATAAACATTTTGGTTTGTGATTTGAAACGTAAAAACATATTTGAGTTTTTAATGAAAAAAGTTAGCCATTGGTCGTGTACACAGACTTATAAGTACATGCTACATATGTATACGAGGTGTGTTCAAACATTATCGCGAATTTTGAATTTTCGCGGGTTACGTATATTCGAATTGCGATTTTTTTGTGGCGTTATGTTGGTACTCATGTCTCTCACCTATGCCGACAAGCTCGGCCATTTTGAATGTTCACTTAATTGTTGACAGCTGCTTTGCTTGCACGTGTTTTGGATCGTCTTCGATTTTTACCTATTCAAAAAAATGGATCAAAGAACCTGTATGAAATTTTTTTTTCTGAATGGAATAAATGGAATAAAAATGTTGAAGAAGGCTTATGGGGACCGAGCTCTACCAAAATCAACAATAAGTGATTGGTATAAATTGTTGAAAGAAGGTTGTGAACGTGTTGAAGACGAAGAGCTCCCCTGATCAACCATCGACCTCAACGGACGATGCTCACATCCAAAAAGTAAAAGAATTAGTGCTTGCACACCGTCAATTAACTATGAGAGACATTGCTGATGAAATTGGCGTATCGAAAGGATCAATTAATACAATTTTGAAGGATGTTTTGGGCATCAAACGTGTCAAGTCTCGGTTGGTACCAAGAATTATTGATTTGGCACCGTGTGACTTCTGGCTATTCCCAAAACTCAAGAGACCACTGCGGGGAACGCGTTTCGAGTCGATTGAGGAGATAAAAGCTAAATCGAAGAAGGCGCTGATGGCTATACCGGAAAGGGACTATTTGGCATGTTTCCGAGGATTGGGAAAAACGTTGGCATAGGTGTATTTTATCGGGAGGGGACTACTTTAAAGGGGACAAAATAGATATTCATGAATAAATAAATCATTTAAAAAAAACACAAAATATGCGATACTTTTTGAACACACCTCGTAAAGTGTATACGGTTTTAGATTTGTATGTGAATTTATATACACATACACAAGTACATTGTATGTGTGTGTCGTACAACGTATAAGAAAATTGGATTTGTATTTAACAAAAAAAAAAAAACAAGCAAGACAAAAACTTTCTTCGCAGTCTAAGCTAGTGGATCCGTCCAAAGAAAATCTTTAAACTAAAAGACCGAATTGAAGTTGTGCAACGATCAGCCCTATAAAAAAGCGGCCCAGGCGCAAAGGCAAACGTCAAAGGATCTCAGAAATTGCCGCTGTTGGTTATTGGGAAGGAGAAGAATCCACGCGGCTTTCAAAACGTTCATTGTCCCGCACACTACAAAAACTCACCGTCAGCATGGATAACATCGACTACTTTTAAAGATTGGTTTCATGAATCATTTTTTCCAAAGGCTGAAATAATTTAAAATAATTTTTACAAGAGAAAAAGCTGCAAATTGAAGCTCTTCTTCTACTCGACAATGCTCCTTGCCATCCAGATGAAGCTGATCTGAAATCAGAAGATGGCAAAATTCGAAGGTGTGGACACACTCTTTATCGTAAACTTCCTTGGTTTGAAATTAGGTGCACATTATCGAGCGTGCACTGTATATGTGTGTATGCATCTCGTACATAGAATCCACAATGCCTACTTTAATGAGTAACAAACTTACCAGCAAACTGCTTATACCCATTCCGCATCTAAATTTTAATTTTTAAACAGACCAAAAAAATAAACATGAACCATCAAAAGAAAAAGCAGTTAAATTTATTAAAATATAAAAAATATATTTGTACTCAATATTAAACAATTTATACAAAAAAATAAAAATAAAACAAAACAAGGAAAAACGTTAACTTCGGTAGAACCGAAGCTTAAATACCCGTCACACGAATCTTTGAATAGTTTATGTGTGATCATAAGTGGCTTATATACATTTATAAATATATATTTGGAAATGATTACTTTTTCATATAAATGTTCGAAAATAATCAATAAGTTTGTATGGGTGCTATAGCTAAAAATGGGCCTGGCACCTTAGTTTTGATATTGGATGTCATTAGAAGTGTTTTTACCCAAATCTGAGTGAATAGTTTCATATATAATACCTATTTTAATACAAAAATTTGAAAATGGGCGTTAAGTTTGTATGGGGGCTTTATCTAAAAATGGGCGTGGCACCTTGGTTTTGATATTGGATGTCATTAGAAGTGTTTTTAAAAAATTTGAGTGAATAGTTTCAAAATAATACCTATTTTAATACAAAAATCGAGAATGGGCGGTAAGTTTGTATGGGGCTATATCTAAAAAATGGGCGTGGCAGCTTGGATTTGATATTGGATGACATTAGAAGTATTTTTATCTAACTTCGAGTGACTACATTCATAAATACTAACTATTTTCATGCAAAAAATTAGAAAAAAACGTTAAGTTTGTATGGGGGCTGTACCTTAAAATGGGCGTGCCACTTTGATTTTAACACATGAACTGCTTAGGACTGAGAAAAGCTTAAGTTCCGAGTTTCAGGTCAATATCTTTAAAACTGAGCGAATGAATCGCATAAATACAGGCAGACGGACAGACGGACGGACAGACGGACGGACAGACAGACGGACATGGCTAGATCGACTCGTCTCGTCGTGCTGATCAAGAATATATATACTTTATAGGGTCTACGACGTCTCCTTTAATGCGTTACAAACTTTCTGACAAAATGATAATACCCTCCACACTATTTGTGGCGGGTATAAAAAGAGAACTTTATGGCGTTCGTTCGCACAAGCCACGCCACGGCATCTCTTTGAAAACTTTTTGTTAATTATTTTATTTATTAAATTTTTTTTTATTTAAATAAGTTTGATTGTACTTACATTATTAGTTTTTGTATATGTACGTTTTCCATTGATTTGAGAAATATTTCAAGCATTTTTAAAGCAAAATACATAGTAAAAAAAGTGGAAGTATTAAATATTTAAATTAATGTTTTCATTAGAAATCGGCGCAGCTGCATGATTTGTTATTGGTCAACAATAGATAGCTAAGACTAAATGATTAACAATCCAAACCAGTTGAAATCCAAACTAAACCAATTTAATTTAATTTGATACTCGTAACGTTTTCATTTAATTAATTGAGCCGTTCAGTGCACACATCGATTAACTCCACTTTATGAAAAATCTTAAATTTAAGTGTCAAAGCCCTTGGAATAGTCATAACTTTTTATATTTTTAATAAATTTCCTAAATAATAAAGATTAGCACCGTAAAATGGGAATTTTTTTTTGGCAATTGAATAATAAGTAATTTTTTTCAGAAGCCATTTCGATTAACTCCATATTCTAATGTAAATCGTTTAAGTAACGCTGTATATGTTCTCCATCAGCTCCATAAATTTATTTCAGTGTTATGTAAACAGACTCAGATTTTGCCATTGAGTCATGTGCGAAAAAAAAATCAAAACATTTTTTCACCAGATGATTGGTACCATATCATCAAAAGATGTAAAAAAGAAAGCGCAATTTCATCTAATCCAAATGACTCACCAAGATTTTTTGTCAACAAAACCTTTAGAACAGTCTATCATTAACAGAAAAGTGACCGTCACAGGGCTTCCAGTAAATTAGTTTAAAATACGCTGGATAAAGTTAGAAAGGTCTTAACCCTATCTCGTACAATTCAAATGTGACTATAAAAACAGTTACAGAATTTCAAACCATTAATATAAGAAACTCTTTAGTGGGTAGACCGCAAAGTTTAAAAAATATAGATCAGCCTTTATTATACCCTAAAGGTAGAACTGTGACAAAGGAAAAATGGAGAGACATGATGGACCTGCTAAAATTCATTCCTCCTGTTCAACACGATTACTATCGGGTGCGCAACTAAATAATTTCGTATTTTTTGTTTAAAAAACCATTTATTTAAGTATGAAAGTGAAAAAATATTTTATTCAAAATATTGTCCATCGGAAGCGGTAACTTTTTCCCATCTTTCAGGCAATTTATGGATTCCATCCAAAAAACTTCATATCTACCTGAAAAATCATCGAGCCATTTTTTAATACCTTCAACATTGGTGAACCGTATTCCAGAAAGGTGATTCTGCATCGACCGAAACAAGTGGTAATCAGAAGGAGCTATGTCTGGGCTATAAGGCGGGTGGTAAAATTTCCCCATCCAGCATTTTCCAAATAATTTTTGACCGGTACTGCTAACATGTGGCCGAGCATTGTCATGTCTGGTCGCCCATTCTGGCCGTTTTTTTGGGTTTTTTGTTGCTTCAAACGTATCAACTGTTGCCTATATAGCTCTCCCGTGATTGTCTGGCCCGATTTTAACAGCTCATAGTACAGCACACCCTTCTGATCCCACCAAATACAGAGCATTATCTTCAAACCATGAATATTCGGCTTTGGTGTCGATTTGGCTGGTTGGCCTGGCTTCACATATGATCTTTAACGCTTAGGGTTGTCGTAATGAATCCACTTTTCATCGCCAGTGACAATACGATGCAAAAACGATTTCTTCTTGTGGCGATTAAGCAGCATTTCAGACATGCAAAATCGTCTCTCAACGTCTCGGCTTTAATTCGTGTGGCACCCAATTTCCTTGTTTGTGAATGTATCCAGCTGCTTTTAAACGTTTAGAAATGGCTTGTCGAGTGACTTCCAATGTTTTTCCAGTTCTTCTTGAGTTTGACATGAATCTTGATCGAGTAATGCATCCAAATCTTCGTCTTCAAACTTTTTTGATGGACCTGGTCGCTTTTTGTCTTCTGTGTCAAAATCACCACTTTTAAATCGTGCAAACCACTGCTGACATACTCTAACCTCTGGAGCATATTCAGGATAAGCTTCTGAGAGTAAACGATGTGCTTCTGTTGCACTTTTCTTTAAATTGAAAGAACAAAAGCAAACCTCCCCGCAAATGCTGTTTGTTGGAACGTAACTTGACATTTTGACTGTAATAAAAAAAATTTGTGTATTTCAAATATTCACTGAGACATATCAAATCTTCTTGATTTTTTGGCGCGCTTTAACATAGAATAGCTGTCACTGTCAAAATATTGACTACATAAATAGATATGAGGTTAGTAACAAATACGAAATTATTTAGTTGCGCACCCAATATTATAATTGTCAACAAATCGAAATGAATCCTCGCAAACAACTGATGAAGAAGACATTGTTTTCCTTCTATTCCGGGGTCCTCTTAAAAAAAAATCTAACCTAAAGTGAATTGCCAACATTCATTTTATGGAAAAGTTGTAATTAAAATGTATAACCAACTTTTTATACCCGTTACACATAGTGTAAACAGGTATATTCAGTTGTCAAAGTTTGTAACGCATTGAAGGAGGCATCGGAGACCCCATAAAGTATATATATTCTTGATCAGCTCGATGAGACGAATCGATCTAGCCATGTCCGGTTCTGTCTGTCCGTCTGTTTGTTGCTATGCGATTTATTCGATGAAGATATAAAGATATTGGGCTGAAATTTTAAACTTAAGCTTTCTCGGCAACGACTAGGTTAAGTTCGAAAATGAGAGTGCCACGCCCATTTTAGGTATAGCCCCATACAAACTTATCGATTTTTTCGATTTTTTTTTAAATAGTAATTATTTATGAATGTACTCGCTCCCAATTGGGTAAAAACATTTTGGGTCATCCAGGGTCAAAACCA
Source organism: Leucophenga varia (assembly GCA_018903435.1). NCBI lineage: Eukaryota > Metazoa > Arthropoda > Insecta > Diptera > Drosophilidae > Leucophenga > Leucophenga varia. The sequence goes on along the minus strand of JAEIFJ010001933.1, from coordinate 13,967 downwards.
AGACGACACGCCCATGTAACGGGTATTTTGGTTCAACCGAGTTAACGTTTTTCCTTGTTCTGTAATAAAAAACTTAAAATGTAAAGACTAAATTTAATTTTATTACTTTTTCAGTTACCAAATCGATTAACTCCACCAGTTTGTCGGCCATTCTTTCTTATTAATTGTATATACCGTTAAAAAAAGAAGCTATATCTGCAATTATGCATTCCACATTATTTATTTGAATTCATATTATCAGAGGAATTTTAAGAAACAATATACATTACATCATCGTTTTTCTCAACTTTTTGTATTATGGAGTTAATCGATGTGTGCACTGAACGGCTCAATTCAAGAGTACATTAGTTCCGTATAGAGCCGGAGTTTAAGACTATCATGAATATTAAACATTCTCCCAAGCAGCTGTATGCAGAGCAAGGTTAGCTATCGTTAATAATGCACGAGTATGTGTTTGAAAATGTCACAAAATATGAATTCTTTCTCATAATTAGCTTTTAATTAGCCGCAAGCGTACCCACATGAGTCTATCATAAAACATAATTTGTGAAATGAAATAATTGTTCTTGAGAAAGATTGAAGAAAGCTGCCATAGCATATTTTATGTAGTATATTCTTTTCTGAAATCCAACTCCTGCAATACTTTGAAATGTTTGTAACTTCCTCCACTCTCTGTCTAGCACTGATATACACATGATCAGTGGCGTAGCGTGAATTTTTGGCACTCATGGCCAAATGGATTACGCCTCTCCACAAAAAATCGAAAAAAATGGAAAGTTTGCATGAGAGCTATATCTAAAAATGTGTGGACACCTTTCTTCTGATATTGGATGGATTGATATTGGATTAAAGTGTTTTTACCCGATTTTTAGTCAAAACATTCATAAATAATAACTATTTTCATACAAAAAAATCTAAAAAAATGGTAAGTATGTATGGGGCTATATTTAAAAAAGTGGGCGTGGCACCTTGGTTCTTACATACAAACTGCCTAGGAACACAAAAAGCTTTAGTTTAAAGTTTCAGGTCAATATCTTTAAAGCTTTCCGAGAAAACGCATTGCAACAGACGGTCAGACAGACAGACGGACATGGCTAAATCGATTCGTCTCGTCGAGCTGATCAATAATATATATACTTTATGGGGTTCCGATGCCTCCTTAAATGCGTTACAAGATATTAAGCTGAAATTTGAAACTTAAGCTTTTCTCGGGAACGACCAGTTTTCGAACATGAAAGTGCCACACCCATTTTTATGTAAAGCTCCCATTCAAAGTTACCGCCCATTTCGAATTTTTTGTATGAAAATAGCCATTTTTTTTATAAAAGTATTCACTATTTAAAAATACGTGTGACGGTTATTTAAGCTTCGGTTCCACCGAAGTTAACGTTTTTGCTTGTAAGTGAATAACTTGAGTAAAATACAAAAATCTTGCGGTATATTTTATCAGCACGTAATTCGGACCTGTACATTTTGTTGGCCTATTTTCGGAAGATATCGTTTAAATTTCGCTCTCAACAGCCATTCAAAGATTTGACCTTTTTCGACATTTTCCATCAATTTTTGCAGCATATCTCTGGGAATACGGACAATATCTCAGCAAATGTTGGCTTTGAGCTGTTCCAGGGATTCTGGTTTATAGATATAAATTTTTCCCTTCAGGTATCCCAAGAGGAAAAAGTGTAACGGCGCAATGAGTGGAAATAAGTTTCATTAGTCATGATTCAATTTTGTCAAAAATCGGATTCGATTTTCTCGATGTTTTCTTGGCGTATTAAAAAAATCAAAGCTTATCGGTTGGCAACAATTTCCACGGTAAAACTTGACCAAGAGTGGAGTGCCATTTGTGCATGAGCCACTGTTACCTCACTTGTTATATAGAGAACCGACCACAACTCTTCCTGCTCTGCGGTATGCCTGCATTGCTAGGTAAAAAAATGTTTTTGGCTTTTTTCACAAGCTTTTTAATAGCTTACGACTGATGTTCCGATACAATGGACAGACAACATCCTTGTTAATAGTATTTTCCAAAAACCTTGGAGAATGTTGAAAGCAGACTAATTGAACGGCATGATGAATTTTATGTCTTACTTGTCTTTGGAATCATACATTCGCATTTCCACTGACTTGGATAGTAGTCAAAATTTAACAGGGCTGTATAATTATAATTCAAGAGCCGGATGAACTTAGGCGGAAGATTTATAATAGTGCCACCATCACCACTTATATTCAGTTTGTCTGAAAGTTTGTAACGCATTGAAGGAGACGTCGTAGACCCCATAAAGTATATATATTCTTGATCAGCTCGATGAGACGAATCGATCTAGCCATGTCCGTCTGTCTGTCCGTCTGTATATTTCTAAGCATCTTTTCGTTGAAGATATAAAGATATTTAGCTGAAATTTGGAACTTAAGTTTTTCTCTGCAACGACTATTTTAAGTTCGAGACTGAGAGTGCCACGCCCATTTTTAGGTATAGCCCCCATACAAACTTACCGTTTTTTTCCGATTTTTTGTTTAAAAATACTAATTATTTATGAATGTATTCGCTCCCAATTGGGTAAAAACATTTATTTTGCCATCCAGTGTCAAAACCAAGATGCCACGCCCATTTTAAGGTATAGCCCCCATTGAAACTTACTGCCCATTTTCGAATTTTTGTATGAAAACAGGCATTGTTTTTGAATGTATTCAATCCAAATTAGGTGAAAGCACTTCTTATGTCATCCAGTGTCAAAACCAAGGTGCCACGCCCATTTTTAAGTAGATCCCCCATACAAAATTACAGCCCATTTTCGAAATTTTGTATGAAAATGGTTATTATTTAGTAATGTATTGACTCCTAATTGGGTAAAAACTTTTAATGTCATCCAATATCAAATCCATTGTGCCACGCCCATTTTTTGGCATAGGCCCTACACAACGTGAGTTGCATCAGATCGTTGACCCCGTCCTATCCCATCTCGAAGTTTTATTTATGCCACTGATGATAACACATTACCAATTTAAAAATACGTGTGACGGGTATATAAGCTTCGGTTCCACCGAAGTTAACGCTTTTCCTTGTTTTTTGATTATTTTAAAAATATTTTTTCGTTTCAAGTTTAAAGTACTATGTGATATAGGGAAATGTACTTGCCTGGCCAACTTGATATTAACATTTTCGAAATAAAATATTTAAAATAAAATATTAATAATTATAAAATAATATTAATTATTTGGTCAAAATAAGTTCTGGAGTGAATTTTATAAATACTTTTTAATATTCACAATTGTAATTATTAATATATTTCCATTGATAAATTAAAACTAATACCATAAAGTTTTAATTGTACAGAAATTGAATTCACGTTTGAAAATAATTCGTTTCTGTCCATCTCTAATCAAATATTTGACGTTTAGAGCTTTGACATATCCAATCTCAAATTGTACAAAAAATCATTGTTTTTCTGCATAAGTAGGATTATATTAAAAGAAAAAATCTAATAAAACACAATTTAAAACAAAGTGATAATTCTGTGATATGGGTAGAAATCGTGAGTATATGCAGTCACCAATTAGAGGAGCTACAAACAAGAGAATCTGCAATTTTGAGGAGAAGAATGTCGTTCATAGAGAACGTCGGCACTCAATATCTAATCGAAGCACAAAGTTTGCGAAAAGGCGGAGAAGTAGAAGCCGCTCATCGAATATTCATATACGTCGGCAGAAAAGGTCGCATAGCTCACATTCGGACAAAGACATTGAAGGATGGAAATCTTCGAAACATAACGACACTTCACATGAAGAAGAAATAAAAGAAAACCAAATTTCTGCTTCCGAACGTTTTTCACGTAAGCCAGTTTCATCGATACAAACATCTGTTTTACCAACGTCAAACATTCATGGTTCCTATCCATGGCTACTATCATTGGGTCCTTACTGGTTTGGAACAATAAACATGCTTGACAGTAACACTTGTCGCATATTAGTTGAACCGATACGTGGGTATTATTTTCAATTTAACCATCTGAAAGAAAGGGATCTTCACATTGTGGGCGGCATTAAACGCAGCGCATTTTGGCAATGCATGGAGAACATTAAGAAGCGCGGACGCAAGACAATATCCGTATCATTAGTAAAGCCTGCAAGCGTATTCGATGTACCAGCATACAAATATTACTTCAATTACTTCTCTAAACGACGTCAGGTGGGACACATTTCCTATCGCACCGAAAATATGAGTTTTTCTTCTACTGCCGCTTCCGGCCGGAAAACAAATTAAATCTATTTTGAGAAGCTTTCAAACGGATCCAACAACACTAGTAGAAAGCGTGTCCCAAACGGACCTCATTCTTGCTATTATGATACTTTTGAAAAGTCCCGATATTCAAACGTTTCAATTTGACAACATTTCACACTCATTGGCAGACAAAGACGATGCGATTAATCCGCCACTGCCAAGGGAAAGTTCACCAAAACCACCGACAGAACCAGATTATCCCGTTGCATAAGTTTATAATCTCGTATTATTTATTATTTATTTTTTATTTGCAAATCAAATATAACGGCTTTTAGAAAATAATTGCTCGCTTCTCTTTGCATAAAAATAGTCAACGTCTCGGATGGTAAGAACGCCAACGGCAAATGCAAGTGCCGTAAACTGTAATTAATTAGGTTGAGCTTCTTTGTTTTGTTTAATGCAAATAAAAATTTATCTTACCTCCATTCACCATGTTATCCAAAAAAACGTTGAAGCCAGAAGAGGGTGATTAGTTTAGTTGCATTTTCCTCGTTCAAATTTCTTTGCAGCGATTTTGAAAAAGTTTTGACTTGACATTTGTTATCACCCCATCCATATAGCAAGATGCATGAATTTTCTCCATGTATAGATTTCAGACATTTCTTGAAATAATGATGAAGAATAGTTCGAAAACAGGATATATGTTAGGCTTCTTCCTCAATTTTGTGTATATCTTAGAAACTAAATGACGCAACATCTAAACAGTTTTGTTGAAATTCCGTTAATACGCGCAAAAGAAAGTTATTTATTTACTAAACAAATATATTTCTTCGCGTTGCAGTTTATCCATGAGCATGCTTTTTGTTCAAGCATTTTTTTATTTGTATACCCACCACACAAAGTGTGAACGGTATTATCAGTTTGTCGGAAAGTTTGTAACGCATTGAAGGAGGCATCGGAGACCCCATAAAATACATACATATGTTCTTGACCAGCTCGATGAGAAAAAACGATCTAGCCATGTCCGTCTGTCTTTCCGTCTGTTTGTTGCTATGGGATTCATTCGCTTAGGTTTAAAGACATTTAACTGAAATTTTAAATTTAGGCCTTTCTCGGCAACGACTATGTTAAATTCGAAAATGAGAGTGCCACGCCCATTTTTAGGTATGGCCCCCATACAAACTTACCGCCCATTTTCGAATTTTTGTATGAATGAATTTTTTCTGAAGGAATTCAATTAAAATTTGGTAAAATCAATTCTAACGTCAACTCCATCGATATGGTAAAGATCGGGCTAATATTACAAATTTGATCAAATTCATCGTGAAATTTAATCTAAGCGCCTAGTGAACATATAAACTATGAAAAGTTTTGTGTAACAGGTATTTCAGCTTTGGTTCCTCAGAAGTTAACGTTTTTCCTTTGTTTTTTTTTTTTTTTTAATTTTTTTATATAGGGTGGTTATTTCAAGGGCCGATGTTGAATGTGAACCACACCTAAACGTCAAGTTTTTTCCTGCATTTCTTTTGACATTTCTCAACTTCAGACAAATTCAATTTGAACCATGGAAAGATACACAATCGAGCAACGCGTTAAAGTTATTCAGGCCTATTATGAAAATGGGCGTTCAAATCAAAATGCATATCGTGCACTTCGAAAAATTTGATGGCCGAATAATCTCATGTCGCGGCGATGTCAACTGGCCGCCAAGATCATGTGATTTGACACCGTTGGACTTCTTTCTTTGGGGTTATTTGAAAGAAAAGGTGTACGCCAATAAGCCAACAACAATTCAAGAGCTAAAGGATGAGATAATTCGGCACATTAACGACATTGAACCTCAATTATGCCTCAGCGTCATCGAAAATTTAGACCATCGGATGGACGTGTGCCGCCGAAGCCGTGGCGGCCATTTGGCCGATATTTTGTCCCATACATAATTGAGTCATACCAATATATCATAATAAAATGAAATGTCAATAATTTCCTAAATAATTCGTGTATTCAAAATCAACATCGGCCCTTGAAATTTAACCACCCTTTATTATTTTTATTATTAGTTTTTATTCTGTTTTGTTTCTTTTTTATTGCAATTTATTCAAGTTATTTAACAAAATCTTAAATACTATTTCAAAGTTTGTTTTTTTTAAATCGAGGGAGCAAGATGAAGGAGGATTTTCCGAATCATTTGAAAATCTGCGAAGCCGGAGATACAAGTACCCAGATGCGCAGAACCAGGTGACCGCTAGGAAGAATCTATCAAATTTCAATCATTCCATTGAACGGTATTTGACGGAGCCGAGTGGGTGAAACCAATATCAACAGTAATACCGTGCGGAACCCTCTAACGATTTAACTGAGATGACCATAGCAGGTTTGGACCGTAGTCATTGCGACAATAGAAACATTATTCCAGCAGCACACTTATCACGCGCAAAATCGAATGCGCACCGTACCAATCCCATGGAACATTTCAATCGAAATGTTGGAGTCCATAGCGATGAGGACAACTCTGATGACAGTCTTACGCGAAATGTTTCAAGAGTATCAATGCATCGGTGGAGCCGTCCCACAAACAACAATGGCACGTCCATGTCATCTGTGGAATATCAGACTGAGGGCGGCTTAACGCGCGACGTTTCACGTACATCGTTGTACAATTTTCAGTAAGTCGCTCATGTTGCCCAAAGCAGCACGCCAAGCTACCGGTGGCCAACACCGCATTCGATGCTTAACCATGACAACCGTCGGAGCTCAACAGATGATGAACGCCGCTTAGGCTTGCCGTGCAATACTAAGTTGAACAATCGTTTCATTCGTCCCGTGGCCAACACTTCGCCTAACAATGGCGACTATGTTGACGCTAGACTCCGTATCGCATCCAGAACATCCGATTATAATAATCATGCAGCTTTTTAGCGAGATTATATGAACCAATCCAACCCGATGAGCAACAACAAAAAAAATTTGAACAATAAGCGCATTGACCGAATGGAAACACATTTGAAACGCGACAATGCTACTGGATTGGATTATCGTCCAATGTTGTCACCTCTGCCTGAATCGAAAGGAGCTGGCAATATAAATTATAGAAACGTGTATGAGGCAACTTTGAAACTTGTTGAAAATATGGATCTGACCTATGTTCTACAAGAATATCTTCCGCCAGTTAACTCATTTGAACAGCGCCTCAAAGTGCAGCATTTTACTCGTTCCAATTTTAGTAAAATGATTTTTGAAGTTATATTTTGATGTTAAAAAAAAAAGAATCAACTGCTCTGTTCCAATGTGTTGTAGCTCGCGAAAGGGAAATATATATGTTGTGTATATGCGTATACACAGCATACATAAAGTTATATACACAACACATGTATGCATTTGTAAGCAATTAAATTTACTTTCATTGAACTAGATTTAATCGATTCAATTTTATTCTTTTTTTTTTTTAATATTGATCCACTTTGACTTTCTCCACAAAAGAAGCACATTCAATATTTGAAATTTAAAACAGAGTAAAGCAGACAATTATGCTCGATCCAAAACCGCATTTTGTTTGTTTGTTTTGTTACAGCAACTCATCCTACTTCTCCTCCTTCTCGTATTTTATTTATATTTTTAGTATTCTTCAACTGAATTCGCCAAAGCCAACCAAAATTGTATCACGCCAAAAAACAATTTTTTTTTTTTTTTTATTTAAAATTGTTTCGACTAAATTCTCCTCCGCTCTGTATACGAAAACTAAAGCTTATACGAACTAAGATAACTACAATAATAACCAACAGCAACAGTAACAACTTCTAAATCATATGTGTATCTAGGAATACTATACGCATTGACTGATAGCAAAGCACAAAGCCGTGTGCAATTCTAAAATTTATTCAGAGTCCTGCGCGTGAATATAAACAAATTCAAAAAATGAAATAAAATAAAAATCTGAAAAATTTACTTTACTCCAAATCAGAACTCGAAATCAAGAAGATCTGGAAAATTACAAACTATTCAATAAAATGGAGCTAAGAAAGTGATCTCCTCAGATCATATCAACTGTTCAACCAACCATAACAGAGTGTAGACACTTTAAGAAGATTATGAACTTTTGAATAAATTCCGCATATAGAGCTTTGCATGTATGGGTTAAAGTTTTCACAGGAAGATTAGACCTCTCTAGTACCATTCTTTTAGACTAGCTTTTCTCGAAAAAAACTCAAAATGTGCATTCGGTTTGTATGGGGGGCTATATGCAACAGAGTTTCTACTTGAATCATGCATCCTACTGTGATCATGGATTGATCCAAGAAGTATTTTTATCATATTTGAAATAAATCGCTTCATGAATAAATCATTTTTCATATAAAAACTCGAAAATGGGCGTTGATTTTATATGGGAGCTATAGCAAAAAATGGGCGTGGCACTTTGGTTAAAAATGTAAACTGGTTAGGACTGAAAAAATCGAAATAAATAAAATAAATCCAAATAAATTTTAATAAATTGTAACGCATTAAAGAAGACATCGTAGACCCTATAAAGTATATTTATTCTTTATCACCACTACGACACGACTCGATCTGTGGCCAATTTTTAGGCATAGCCCCATGCAAATTTACCACTTTTTTTCGATGTTTTCTATGAAAATAGCTATTTTATGAATGTATTCACTCCAAATTGGGTAAAAACACTTCTAATATCATCCGATTTTCCAAACCAAGTCACAACGCCCGTTTTTAGGTATGGCCCCTATACGAATTTTCCTCCCATTTTCTAATTTTTGTATGAAAATATTAATTTTTTATGAATGTACATATTTTCTCCCAAATGGGTTAAAGCCATTACTAATGTCATCTTATGTTTACTCTACTGATATTATAAGCATTAATCCACTATAACATATAGCCCCCATACATAGACTCCAGTCATTTTCTAATTTGCTTTTCAAGAAAATGTTTATTACTCTGTCCTTGGGTTAACATTTTATCCCATTATTGTGTCTAAACTTTGGTTGTATCAGACTATTGACTCTAATCCATGCCTTCTCCAAATTTTACCTAAGGCACTGATGATCATAAGTAAATGAAACCAAAATGTTTTGGATATTTGAGCTTTGGTTCCACCGAAGTTTATGTTTTTCCTTGTTTTTATTGTATTTTATTCCGTGTTGGCTCTCCATTTTATCAAATACTAGAATCTACCCGCGGCTTTGCTCGCGTTTTTTTTGTTTCTATTTGTTGGCTAAATATAAATTGTTCAAAAATTTGGGTTCAAATTTTGGAATTCCCTAAACACGACTAACCATCATTCAAATGCGGCAAGTTTTAAGTCTCTACGTCTATTCAATCCAAAGATTTTACTTTTTTCAAAGCTCCCATTAAGCCCCGGCCAACTGTAATAAAAAATAAAATTGGTCAAAAATTTATATTGGGTCCCAGGTCCAAATTCCGGAAATCTCTTGAACACCTTGAACGCCAAAAATGTTTTTTAACCATCTTTCAAATGAGCCCTGTTTCAAGGCTCTACGTCTATTCACTTCAAAGATATGGCTTTTCCGGTTTCAAGGCCCTCATTAGGCCCCGGGACAAAATTTTCCAAAATCCCGGAATAAAAAGTATCCTATGTCCGTGTCCTGGCTCTAAGCTACCTCCCTACCAATTTTCAGCCAAATCTGTTCTGCCGTTCTTGAGTTATAAGTGGTGTAACTAACACGACTTTCTTTTATATATATAGATGTTGTAGTTAACTTCATAAATTACTGAAGAAAACTACCAATTTAAGCGGCGCTTTAAAGAATATGCGTAGGGGTTGTGGTTTGGGTTTTTTACACACATTTCTTGCAGTGCCTTACAGTTGACCTGTTCTGACCTGAACAGTTGAGATCTTAAATGTTTTGTTTCATTAAACAATTCTAAAACGCATTTAACCGCAATAATCTATTTATTCAATACACTTAAATATGAACGCATATGTTTGTGTGTGTGGCATCAGGAAATACTTTTTGTATTTATTTATGATGCAATTTTTTTTTTTTTTTAAGCTCATGCATAACAGCTTCAACTGTATAAACCCATTCTGAGCGCACTTAAGTATCTATCAATCTATCTGTCAAAGGTATAAGGAGATGAATGGTATTAAACAAATGATTTTGTTATAAAACATTTTATTTCTACACAAATATTTGATTATGCCAAAGTTACAGCAGCAGCAGCAGCAATAGCACCGACAACTCTGTAAACGAAAATCAAATTGAACAATTAATGTGTGCATTTTAGTCGCTTCCTTCTCCTCGTCGAAGTTAAACTTTTATCTCCAACGACTAAGTCAAGTAAGAAAATGAAAGTCTCCCGCCCATTTTTAGATATAACCTCCAATGGGGTGGTCCAAAAATGTGTGGAAAATAATTTTTAATTTTAATTTTTTATTAAATAATGAATGATTGGATGTTATTCTTTCACCATTTATGAAGAGAAACATAGTTTTCCGGTAAAAAAAAATATAGGAAAAAGTGTTACTTTCCTATGTGAAATACATGGGAAACTTTCGGGACTTTTGCGGCACCACTTAATATTATCCGACTTAAAAAAAATAAAATACGGGTCTTTTTATTTCGATATACTATAGAACAATCCTAGGGGGGTGAGCGCATACAATTTTTTTAGACCACCCTAGCCCTTGTACAAGCTTACCGTTTTTTTTTTTTTTTTTTTTTTCAATTTTTTATGAAAATAGTTAATATTCATGAATATATTCACTTAAAATTGTGTAAAAATACTTACATATAATGTCTTCCAATGTCAAATCTAAGGAACCATGCCTAGTTTTAGGTATGCCCCACCTGAACTTTTCACTCATTTTCTAAATTTTGTTTGAAAATAGTAATTATTTATGAATGTATTCAATTCAAATTGGGTATAAACACATCTATCATCATCCAAACAAAGTCACCACCCGTTTTCTAATTTTTTTTTCAATGAAATATTTATTATTCTGAACTTGTTGGGGAATGACATTTATTTGAGGTCAATGCGGCTAGTTCTGCTTGGGATTCTAGATACAAATTTCGTCTTTCTCCAATATCGGAAAATTTCAGAGATTATATATATTTATATTTCTAATTATGAATTTGTTTTTTTTTTTTTTTAGAAATAAATTTTTTTTTTAGTTTTCTAAGTTTTTTTTTATGTTAATTTCCTTTGGTTTTATACTTGCGCTTGCCGCCGGACATTGCACGCATATGTGCGCCCCGTGACAATTCTCTGCGTTCGCGCCGAGAAAGTTCATTTAGCTCCATGTTTAGTTCTTCAAACAACTGCGCTATGCGTTGGAATGACAGTTTTTTAAGTTCTGTAAATAGGCCAAATGATGCAAATTTCATATCGAGCTGCTTTATAACAATATAACTGTTTGCATTTCCTTACCTTTAAAACGGTTTTTCCTCTTCATCGGTTAACTCGAACGGAGCAAAGTAGCTTAAGAAGTCAAAACTTTCATCGTCGGAACTCATTTGAAAAAATTTTTGTTGTATTTATTAATATATTTTTTTTTGTGCTTTTTTTATTATAGTTTTGTCAAACGTGCACTGAAAGTTAGAGATGAACTGAATATTCGATATCGATATTATCAATGATTCGATATGTTAAACAAAAAGAAATATATTTTTTGTTCGTTATTTCTAATATTTTATTTTTTTATCCAGTGTTGCAAACTACTAATAAATTAAAGTTTGCGGTTTGGTTCAGCAGTTTGCAATTACTTTAAACTACTGATTCGGTTCATGAACCGGTTTTGCAACAGCGTCGAACCGTTGTTCGGTTCAGTTTATGCTGTCAGGTTCATTTTATTTAAAAAAAAGACAAATATTTGCTAATTTTTGTTATTCCTTTAATAGCATTTCTACATTTTTGCTTAAATGGCTAAAAATCAATTTTAAATTAGCAATGGCCAATGGTCCAAAAGCATGTTTCTTCAAGACGAACTTTACAGCAAAAATCAGTTTTTTGGGTACTTTGTGACGAAAATAAATTTTCGTCACAACATAAATATGTAAATAAAAAATATAAATGAAAACTATGAAATATAATATAATGAAATATAAATGAATGTAAAATTTGTAAATAATATTATTTAAAGGCCCCTAAGGCCAATGAGAGTCCGCTCCTGCGTTGAGCATGATTAACTTAATAATAGAAAATACATCACTACGCAACCATCTCCCCGCGCCACATTGCTCACCAAGCACACCAGCGCATCAACAAAAAGGAAAATAACCGAACGCAGCCAACATAAGCATACATATACGTAGAGCAACAACAACAAATAAAAACAACCAAACGTAGCCGACTGGAAAAAATATCAATCCACACCTGCGCTAAGCACAACTGCAAAACATGCACCCCAACACCCGCGCCATACATTGTCCACATATTGACAAAAATATGTAACGGCAGAATCACGCCACAAAAAGACAAACGTCTGGCGTAAAACAAAAAAATTACTGCACCCAACACCCGCGCCATACAGTGTCTACATACTCACGAAGCAATGCGTAGCGGTAAAAGAACATCTGGCATAATAAAAAAATGCAATACAACGCGCAGCATAGGAACATAGCGACAGCGCAGTCGCGACAGCAAAAATATAGCGACGACTGCGCAGCCGGGATAAGCCAAACCAAAGGCTTGCAAGCGACGCGACTGCAAATTTTTGGCGAAAGCAGAGGGCGGTGAGAGTATAAATAGACGCGCATTTTCTAAGGAGATTCACTTAGTTCTGGAGCAAAGAAGTCAACACAACACACCGCAGCAAAGAAGTCACTTAGTTCTGGACATAAAAAATTTAAACGCGGCGACCATGGATTATCGAGTTTGGAAGAAGGCGCTCTTTCAGTGGATTTGCACGTGCAATTTCGCTGCAACGGATAGAGATGACTGCCTTGAAAATACGAACCTAGATGGGTTTTTTTTTTTTAAACCTTTTAAACCCCTATGAATCAGCGAATGCAGAACAGCAGCAGCAAACTATTGTAAATTTTATACAAACAAATTATCCATATTTTGAGCTGTGTCTTGATGCTGATGATAAAATATGTATAGACGATTATGTCTATATCTATTCGATGCTTCTACACTACGCATGCATACAATCGTCCACACCATATATACACCAAACATGTCAACAGCTTCCGGATAACACACAAAGAGTCATAGCGCATATGTTCAATGTGAATAAACGAAATAAGATAACTTAAACAGGGATACGTTGCGTCAGTTGTTTTTGAATATGTCTAGTCATTTTGGGGAACTGTTTCCAGAAGATGCAGATGATACCACGGATATGCTGGAGACTAACAAAGCAAGGTTGATGTAGCTGGTGGTGAGTCAACGGCGTTGATAGTAGTGTTCATATAGTGGATGCTCAAACTTCAACAGATGCAGCATTCACCTCACCAACAATGAACGGAGTTGGAGCAGCTGGACAGTTTAATAGTTCACCTGTGCGCCAGGTTGGTGGTTCACAATGTATTACACCAGAGACACCGAAAACTAGTTGGCTGGAAAATCAGTTACGAGAGCTACACAAACTGCGCGCGCAAGTAGAAACCGAGATCTATGAGAAGAGTATATTAGAAACACAACTAAAACAGTCCGAGAATGCGAGGCTCAAGATAAGCAAAGATAACAAACGCCTACAAGCGTATGTAAAAAGAGCTGAAAGACCAGAATTCGGATTTGATTGAATGTGCGGCTGATGGTCAAT
>JAEIFJ010001932.1:0-38146 GCA_018903435.1 Leucophenga varia | reverse complement strand
GTGTATAGAAATAGTTCAGTTAGCGGCGATTTTGTGTATCTCTTTTGCGAACTGTGATCTTGTTCAGTCATCGCAAATTGTAAATACACTGTGCCATGGTGCAATTATAGCAGATGATGTATTCGTATTCTCTTTCTATCTCTTTCTATTTTTTTTTCTCTCGTCTGTTTAAGTTGTCAGTTTACTTTTGCATTTAGTAAGAATACAACACCTTATATAATTGATTTATGATCCTGACAACTAAATAGGGTCATATTGATGGCAACTGAGTACATACATACACATATGTATGCATAAAGTTTTTGAGAGAAACTCTTTAATTTAATTAACATTCATTTTTTATTTCCATTGAGTATTTATTGAGAATTCCTTTTAAAAATTTTGAAGTTTTGATTTCATAGAGTCTTCGATAATTGATCAATTTCTGTTTCTATTTTATTAATAAATCGCACTGCATTCTGAATTTTCTCTGTAAGCTCTTCGATCAATATTTGTTTGAATATAAACATGTAAGTCAATTTTTGTATAATTTTCTCTTGTAAATCGGTTTGACTGTTTGCATTGCGTTTGTGCTCGAATCCTTGTTGTATATCATTCAAATGATAATCATGATAATGTTGAAATGAATCTACTAAACGCACCTCAAAATTATCGCCGAAAATCTTCATATCAATGTCATCATTCTGCTGCATAAAATCTTGCACCATTTCGAAAAACTCCGAGCCGGAATAAGTTGTCGTCGAAGATGATTTTGATTGAACTTTTTCAACTACTGCTGACGTCTGCTGCTGTAAGCATTTTCCTCCAGAATGAAAAAGTTCTTTATGCAACTTTTCCAAACGCTCATCGATTGTCTTATAACGATCGTCCTGAGCTGCTGTTTGATTGATTGATCGCAGCATTGAATGATCGCTGCGTAATTGACATATTTTGCATGATTTGCAATACAAGCAGGCACTCGATGCAGAACCGCAACTCGATGTGCTGCAACCACTAAGTTTACCATCAGATTCTAGTTCATGTTCGCTTGTGATACTAGGTACGCTCATATAATCAACGCTATTGTTAGCATCGGAGCTACAGGACAATTCTATTTTCAGCAGCGCATGCGTAAGATTGCTGCCACTTGAAGTTGATTCGCTTCCAATGTCCAATTCCTGAAACTTTTCAATACTTTGGAACTTAAAATTTACTTCAAACCCACAACGTTCATGTTCAAATTTTTCTTTTGCTTGCTTCGCTTGTTCCTCTGTCTCAAACGTGGCGTACATGTTGCCATGATAGCTGTTCAGCACATCATCCAAATTCTTGGAACAGTTCCTCATATCAATAAAGGGGTAAACCCAGTTCACCGACTTCAGCTAGCTGACTGCGCATGAGTAGAATAAGGCAACTTCGTGCATATTTCTCTTCCTTCTTCACATTTTTTAGTATCCTAACCCAGTAATAGGCTATGGAAATATCCATTTTATATTGGATATTTGCGCAGGTTTCATCCAACCTGCGCAGTTCTGTGTTAAAATGACGATCTAAATCGCTTTCCAAAACTTCCGCATTCATTATTACAACGATTTAAGAAAAATTGTGTGTTTTGTTTAATCAAACGGAAAAATAATGTTTATAGTTTGTAACTACTAAACTCATTTATTATAATTTATGAAAGACATTTCAAAATTCTAAGGCCTTGTTGCTTTGTTTTTCTTCAGCAAATCATATATTGTAATGTTAAAAAGTTTTTGGGAGACAGATTTTCTTTGATGACTTGTTCACTGTTGTCGGATTGGTGACATGTCATCGGTTGTATTACCAGTTGCAATTATTTCATAAAGTAAGATGGTCACATTTTGGGAATATTATAAATTGATGATTATTGGCATTTGATACTAGCGAAGCCAATTTGCATATAAGTTATTTTCTAAAATAAAAAACGACAATTTTAAAAAACAATAAAATTAAAAAAGTTTTATTTATATTTTTAATTACAAAATTATGATTTCGTATTGAAATACGTTGTAAGATGTATAGTTTAAGACATATAACATAGTTGTTTAACACTATAAACTTTGAAAAATCAGTTTTTTACCGTTATTTCAAAATCTCGATGTGCAAGAGAAAATTCTAGTATGCCAAAAAAATCTATTTAACTGTATCTACAACCTAAACTTAGTCCCATCCAATAAATTTTTAAAATAAAATTTTTTTTGTCGCACAGTGTTATTAATGTTTCGTGTGGCGGGTATTTGAGCTTCGGTGCTACCGAAGTTAACGTTTTTACTTGTTGATATATATATATTTAAAAAAACAAAAAAAAAAACAAAATGATAAAAAACAGGAAAATGTTAACTTTGGTGAAATCGAATCTTAAATACCCGTCACACGAACCTTTGAATAGTTTTGTGTGATCATCATTTGTAAGTATTTAAAATATTTAAAAATAATTACTATTTTCAAATTAAATTCAAAAAAATAATTGGTAAGTTCGTATGGGGCTAATACCTATAAATACGCGTGGTACCTTGGTTTTGATATGGAATGACATAAAAAGTATTTTTACCTAATTTGAATACATTTAGGAATAATACCTAATTTTACGCATTAAAGGAGGCATCGGAGACCCCATAAAGTATATATATTCTTGATCAGCATAGGAAGGTGAGTCGATCTGAAGGGTGGTTAAATTTCAAGGGCCGATGTTGAATGTGAACCACACCTAAACGTCAAGTTTTTTCCTGCATTTCTTTTGACATTTTTCAACTTCAGACGAACTCAATTTGAACCATGGAAAGATACACAATCGAGCAACGCGTTAAAGTTATTCAGGCCTATTATGAAAATGGGCGTTCAAATCAAAATGCATATCGTGCACTTCGAAGGAAATCATCTTCAGTAATGAGGCACATTTTTACCTCAGTGGATTCGTCAATAAGCAGAATTGCCGCCTTTGGGCGAATCAGAATCCAAGAGTGATTGTCGAAAAACCAATGCATCCACAACGAGTGACTTTTTGGTGCGGTTTATGGGCTGGCGGCATCATAGGGCCGTACTTCTTCGAAAATGAGGCTGGCCAGGCAATTACTGTGGATGGTGTTCGCTATCGTAAGATGATAACAAACTTTTGTGGCCTGATTTGGAAGATATGGATGTGGACGATATGTGGTTTCAACACTTGTCACACAGCTAACGAAACAATGGCTCTTTTGCGCGAAAAATTTGATGGCCGAATAATCTCACGTCGCGGCGATGTCAACTGGCCGCCAAGATCATGTGATTTGACACCGTTGGACTTTTTTCTTTGGGGTTATTTGAAAGAAAAGGTGTACGCCAAAAAAACCAACAACAATTCAAGAGCTAAAGGATGAGATAATTCGACACATTAACGATATTGAACCTCAATTATGCCTCAGCGACATCGAAAATTTAGACCATCGGATGGACGTGTGCCGCCGAAGCCGTGGCGGCCATTTGGCCGATATTTTGTTCCATACATAATTAAGTCATACCAATATATCATAACATAATAAAAAGAAATGTCAATAATTTTCCAAATAATTCGTGTTTTATTCAAGCTCAACATCGGCCCTTGATATTAAACCACCCTTTAGATCTAGTCATGCTGTCTTCCGACGATTATCTCAGAGACTGTAAGAGATAGAGCTACCATATCTAAAACTAAGACTTCTTAGCCGTCAAATGTGCACTTGCAAACGGTTTTTCTCTAGCCTAATTTTAAGGGTGACCCCCATACAAAAGTATCCCAATATTTTGGGTTTTCGTATAAAAAAACTTCTTTATTTCTTATTGTAAAAAGTCTAAATTTAGTATAAATTATGTCTATGATAGTCCCATTGAAATATCCCAATATGGGTAGGACCAAAAATGTGTTAGGTATTGCCCCCATACAAATTTACCCAATTTTTGCATGAAAATCCATTACAATGAGGTGTGGGAATAAAATAATGTGAAATCTAATTTACTTAAGTAAAAATTTGCAAATGCTGTTGTTGATTTTAATATCCACATCCGCATCCATCCCAACACAACCGTACAACAATCGCAAACGATTCTAAAACTTATCACCCGTCGCTCAGTTTGTGGCAGTGAAAGTTTCGATCTCGAACTATCGCGCAAGATTCGTTTTCGACACTTTTACGATATCGTTTGCGAGCCTTTTACGACACAAAAAACGTAAAAAAAAATATATACTTTTGACTGACTATAAATTTTATTCATGTTTTTTTTTCGCGGCAAGCAACCATCCTAGGGGCGGCTCTTCTCTCTCTCTATCCAATTATTATTATTATTTTATTATATTTGTTGTATAATTTTTTGTTAGAACCATTAGTTATTATTTGTTTCAATTATAGCCAAGATTTTATTATTTTTTGTTCCATATAATTTCTAAATACATTTTATTTTATTAATAAACTTATTAAAATTTCAACTGACTGCCTCGCCCGGGGTTTGAACTCGAAGCCTTCTCTGACTTTGAAGCATCTGTGGTCGCGCGACCTCTTAATTCACAACGCCAAACCTTATGTTTAAAGGCGCCTGTTTAAGTTTTTAATATGGAGAAAAAATTCTCGCTTGACTCTCGTTTCATATATTATATTCGATAGTTTTGCGACTCCTTCGTTTCTCTTATCGCTTTCGAGCTCGAGCGCGATAGTTTTGTGATACTCTCGCTCAACGATCGCTTCATGTATTATATTCATGCTCGAGAGCGATAGTTTTGTGATACTCTCGCTCAACGATCGCTTCATGTATTATATTCATGCTCGAGAGCGATAGTTTTGGGATAGTTTTGATAGTCTCGCTTGATGCTCGCTTCATATCGCTTTCGAGCTCGAGCACGATAGCTTTGCGATACTCTCTCGCTTGACGCTCGCTTTATATGTCATATTCGAGCTCGAGCGCGATAGTTTTGCGATACTCTCGCTCAACGCTCGCTTCATGTATTATATTCATGCTCGAGCGCGATAGTTTTGGGATAGTTTTGATAGTCTCGCTTGATGCTCGCTTCATATGTCATATTTGAGCTCGATCGCGATAGTTTTGAGAGACCTACACTTCTCTTATCGCTTTCGAGTTCGAGCGCTATAGTTTTGCGATACTCTCGCTTGATGCTCGCTTTTTGGTTCAGTGGGTACTTCTGAATATTTGAATATTTATCTATATATAATATAATAAAAGTGATAGAAAATGTTAAAATTTCGTTGTTTAAATATTGTCTGCTTCAGTGCTCCGCTTCAGGGTCACTGTTTGTATATATGGAATGCACCTTACTATCAACAAGGCTAATGCTTACTTTAATGCTTTTTTTTCTGATCCAAGCGAATTTTATGTGCTAATGTGAAATGTGAAGAGTATTGAAGCTTTTTTCTTTCCTTTGTTTTTTTTCAGTTTTTCAGTTTTTCAGTTTTTTGTTATTGTTTTGTTTTAGTTTGGATATTTTATTGTCTGCAGTGCGATATCAGAAAATGCAGCTCCCAGCAAATCCAATTGCGCACGACATTGATCAGCAAATGGCTCGTGTCGTCGTCGTCGTCGTCGTCATCATCATCATCATCATCAACGAGTCAACGAAAGCGAGTGACTTACGACACCGCTGAAGCGGCTGACGACAGCAGCCATAAAGCGGCGCCAACAAATGTGCCATGCCACCATCAACAGTTGCTGCTGCTACCGTTGCGTTGCCGATGAACTGAGGCTGCTGCTACTGCTGCTTCTGCTGCTATTGCTGAGCTTTTGTTTTTGTATTTTAAAGACAATAAGAGACGACCACGAAGACGCTTTGCTTGGCTACTGTTTGGCTGGCTGGCTTGGTTTCAATTTCATTTTTAAACTTATGTTGAACGCGACAAACGCTTCAATCTCTAATTGACTTTCAACGTGCGCGGAGGTTGAAATTGACATTAAAATCGAAATCGGAATTGCAATTGGAATTGGCAACTAACCGCTAAAACTAACGGTTTAATTATAAATTCGCAAACACACACGCAAACGCAAACGATAAATTATAGCCAAAACTTTTTTTGTTTTTTTTTTTTTTTTTTTAAAACAAACTGTGCTGTGTTCAATAATTCAAAAGTTAACTTAATTGCCATGTCACTACTGAAAAACCAAGTACAAAATCAATTTCAAATCGGAGGACGACGAGAAAAGAAAGATTTAATGCTGTTGCTACCACTTGCAGTTATTTGCACTTTAGCATCGGTGTCCATTGTGGCAGCGCGCAGTTATAGCAATGGTTTAGTATTCTACGATCTGCAATCGCACATTGCGTATTTACCGCCTACGGTATCTGTTTCTCGCGGTCGAGGACTCGCCAGCGTTAAGTATTCAGCAAAGGGTTCGATCTGGTCAACATTCGGTCAGCCATGTGATTGTCATGGAGCTGTTTGCGGTTGCTGTGCAGGACTGAAGGTCGATCAGTATAAGTTTGATCAAAAAGTATGTGTGCAAAAGTTCCTTTTTGTGAAATTTTTTTTTTTTAGAGATTAAGTGAAAAATACAAGAACAACGCTAACTTCGGTGGAAACGAAGCGGAACGGGTTTAAAAAAATATATTGTATGTAATATAAAAAAAGAGAAATGAACCAAAATCAAAAACTGACAACTAACAAAAAAACAAAAAAATGTTTTCCAAAATTTATATTACATTCGAGTTGGCACCATACCTGAGCCAAAATGGAATTAGCACAGGCATAATCCATGATAAATTTGTTGTTTCTGGATTATGTAACAAATGAGTTTTCCATAATTGTACAAAAATATGTCTAGGCTTGCATGTGATTCACCCCTTAAAATTGGATTAGAAAACTTATTTGATATATACGAAAAAGATTCGGGAAAATCTTACGACAGCCAGACAGACAAACATACAGATATACCTTATTTGATCAACCCAGCATTCTATTCTGATCAAAAATACGTTTACTTTCTATTTCTATATTTTACAATCCTAATACTCCGTATTATACAGGGTATAAAAATTACGCTTTATAAATCTGGTATACGTTTTATGTATTTGAAATTATATAAAAAAAAAAAAAAAAAAAGTTAACAATGGCTAAACTGCAGAAATTTTAAACTTATCACTCATATTTTTAATTTAACATATGTGAAGAATGTTTAAACAAAAAAATCTTTTAATGTATTTAGAAGGGGTCTAGCAAGCCTTGCAAATTTATATCAACGACTAAATACCCGTCACACGATGATAAGACTAACTTTTCTTGAATGAATATGTGCCTTCGGTTTCTAAAGGGGTTATATGCTAAATTGATCCTACTTTAATTATGCGTCCTATTTTGATCGTAGGTTGCTACAGTATTTTGAAGACATTTGAAATAAATTGCTTCATAAATAAAAATTTGTTCATATAAAAACTTAAAATTGTCAGTAGATTTTTATGGGCCTACATGTTATAGTAAAGCCACCTCAACCATGGGTCCTTTTTATAAACATGGTTGCTATAAGAAGTGTTTTTTTCCGTATTTGAAACAAATCGCTTCATACATCATTTTTCTTTAAAAAACTCCAAAAAATTCAGGTAGATTTGTATGGGGGCTATGTGCTACAGTGGACCCACCTGCTTCAATAAACATAAGTGGTTCTATAGTATAAACATGGGCTGCTATTAGATGTGTGTGTTAAAATGGGCATGGAACTTTGGTTGTTCCACTTTAACTGCTTAGGACTGAGAAAAGCTTATGTTTTGAATTTCATCTCAATATCTTAAAACTGAGCAAATAAAACATGTAACTACAGACAGACAGACAGATAGATGGAGGGATCGTCGAGCTGATCAAGAAGTTTTATACCTTATGGGGTCTACGGTGTATCTTTCATGCGTTACAAACTATTTGACAAACTGAATATACCCTTTCAAACTATGTGTGACGGGTATTAAAATATGTTGCACAACCAACCACTTTTCGACTGGAGCAAAAAAGCCAAAGTTTCAAACAGCTGATTGTGAAGAGTTGCACAATTTTTTTTTTTTTTAAGGGCGCTCAGAGTGTCGTGTGGAGCAAAATTAGTTTAGAATACCCTAAAACTTGGTGGGGTTTTTGAAAATGAATGAGTATTTTTGTAAATAGTGTATACGATGTAACGTTAACAAAGAGCTTCTGCTGTTTTTCCCCTTTTTTTACCTCGAAAAGCGAACTTTTTATGATTGGAAGTTAGTGGTTATGAAGTTAGATAAAACACAAAACTAGGCACAACATTAACTTCATAGGGTGTACGATGTCTCCATTTATGCGTTACAAACGCTACAAAGTCAGGATGAGCATAAGTCTAGTTTTCGCAATGTAGGGTGTCAAAGTTGTCTATTTTGTACAAAAAATAGTAATTTCTCTCTGCAGTCTTTGGCACTCTTTTGGAGCTGCAACGGTTATTACGGCAGCTATGTTTTGCCTACATACAATTTTACAATAATGTACACCAAATCTTCGATAGCTCTTTAATTTTAAAAATATTATAAAGTTTATATTAATAATGTTTTAAAGATATTGACCTGCATTTTTTACTTAATTTAAACTTAAGCTTAAGTTTGTATGTCAGAACCAAGGTGCCGCGCCCATTTTTGGATATAGCCCCCATACAAACTTACTTTCAAGAAAATGATTTTTATGCCTTTTTAGCTTGAAGTTTTACATATACTTATGCGTCTTATTTGAGCTCAACTTGAGTTGTCCCCAATCAACCCTTTGCGGAATTTAATCTAAGTCACTGATGATCGTACATAAACTAGTTAAAGTTTCGTGTGGAGGGTATTTGAGCTTCGGTTCAACCGAAGTTATCGATTTTTCTTGTTTTTGCTTAAGATGCAACTCAATAAAAATGGAATGAAAAAATATTAACATTATTCTTAGCTAAAAACTGTTTCAAATTAACAAGTATCTCACATTATAAATCGGGTCCACCTAGAGAATACCTAGGCCTAGGGAAATGTTTTGTGAACATTCAGTTTTTGCTGCATCCTCTTGTTTTTCCACTTGTCACACAGAGCGTGAGACCGCTTATGTGTCTTGGTGGACAAGTTTGTAACCTTTAAAGACTTTATCGAAAAATCTATTGCTGATAGGATCGATAAGTTTATTCGAACCACTTTAATATAAAAACTGAATTATAATATTAAAACTTTCCTTCTATTTTCCGTGTTTTTATACCTGTTACACTAGTGTAAACAGGTATATTCAGTTTGTCGGAATGTTTGTAACGCATTAAAGGAGGCATCTTAGACCCTATAAAGTATATATATTCTTGATCACCTCGACGAGACGAATCGATTTAGCCATGTCCGTCTGTCTGTCCGTCTGTCCGTCCGTCCGTCCGTCCGTCCGTCTGTCCGTCTGTCTCTGTGTGTTGCTGCGCGGTTTATTCGCTCAGTTTTGAAGATATTGAGCTGAAATTTTAAACTTAAGCTTTTCTAGGTCCTGTGTAGTTTCTATGTTAAAATCAATGTGCCACGCCCACTTTTAGGTATAGCTCCCATACAAAAGTACAACATTTTTTCAAGTTCTTATATGAATAAAATGTATTTATAAAGCGAAAGGCTTCAAATATGGTTAAAAAGTTTCTTATACCCTGCCAAATCTTCAGTTTAAAATTGGTCCAAATCGGACCGCGAATTCCCTAAATTTTTAAGAGTATATTTAATTTATTTAGTATTTTGAAATAAAATTTAATACAAATGCTGCACGCGAAGGTCTATCAACGTCAAATGATGTGTAACAGGTATATAAGCTTCGGTCCAACCGAAGTTAACTTTTTTTTGTTTTTAAAGATTTTTACGGTGTCCATAATTTAAAATGGTTGAGAATTTTTTGTTCTAAAAGTAAAGTTTTATTTCAAGTGGGGTGTTGTGTATCGGGTTCTACTTTTGGACCACATATTTCTAAAAAATATCTTAGTAATGTTAAACATTCCATTTGTAGCCTATCTTATTGCCGAAGAACCTGTGCTAGAAGTTTTTGAATTCCGAAAATAAGAGTCAATTTTTGAATTTGAAAATTTGTACAATCCATGACATGACTTTAAATAGTGGAAAATATTAATTATTTTTATAAATGCTCTTCATTAAACTTTTAACTATGTTAAACGATTTTAGAGGCAATAGTCATAAGAGACTTTTAAATATCTGGAAAGAAAAATCGTCTAGAAAACTTTTCGTAGAGACAGGAGCACTTCAATGCTCTATCCATGCTCATAAAAACTGGGAGTTGGTCTAGTAACTAGCCTGACATTACGTAGATGATGTGATACTAATCCGACATGGCGGTAAACTACCCCATTTTACCCTAATAATATGTATGTACATTTTTCAAAGTATTGTCCAACAAACTCATCCATTGAATATTGATCACCCGTGATTGTTTCGTTGTATTTTACCATCTCATAGTGCACAACATCCTTTTGATCCTGTCAATCCAGGCTCGATATTTATATAGTTTGTTTTGCACATTGCACCACAATACGATGCAAAAAATTATGTCTTCTTTGCAGTGAGATCAGAAAAGTGAGAATTCCCGAACTTTACGCTTAAAAGTTAACATTTTTAAGCGAAAATAAAATTGTCGAGTTTGAACCATCAATATAGCCACATACAAATCTAATGCACTGAAAATGATAGACAGTTTCCATTTGTCCATTTGATGTTACTTTTCCCAGACCATGTACATATAAATTTAAATAAAAACAAGACAAAAAGTTAACTTACGTTGAACCGAAGTTTACGTTTATACCTGTTACACATCATTTGACATGGATAGATCTTTGTATGAAGCATTTGTATTAAATTGAATCTTAAAATAGTAAATAAATTAAAAATATTCTTAAAAATTTCGAAATTCGCGGTCCGATTGGAACCAATTTTAAGCTGAAGATTTGTCATGATTTAAGTAGCATTTGTACCATATTTGAAGCCATTCGCTTTTTAAATACATTGTTTTCTTAAAAGAACTTGACAAAATGTTGTACTTGTTTTTAACATAGAAAGTACACAGGACATAGAAAAGCTTAAGTTTAAAATTTCTGCCCAATATCTTTTAAACTGAGCGAATAAATCGCGCAGCAAATCGATTCGTTTTGTCGATGGGATGGCTTACGAGAGTCTAAGTTTCGAATATGGTGGCCCTATCTCTAAAAGTTTCCAAGATAAAAGTATATAAGTCTCTTTTTATACGACAGACATCAGGACGGACGAACGGACAGCCAGACGGACGGACGTTCAGATAGACAGACAGACAGACATAGCTATATTGACTCGCCTTTCAATGCTGATCAAGAATATATATACTATATAGAGGGTGTCAAAGCCTCCATATGCCTGTTACATACATTTCAACACCCTTTTCGGCTTGGGAAAAGGGTGTAAAAACTTAACATGAGAAGGAGATCAATGTGATATATTCGAAAATAAACATTATATAAATTAATATTTTGGAACATATCAAACAGATGTTTTTAAAGGTGTGTTCAGATATACAAATAATTTGAATCATAATTTGAAAAAAAAGTTTGCACATGAGTGTCTACACTTCATAAATTTATTTTACAAAAATACTACAAACAAACTTATTCAAACTAATTCCAACAAAGTTTTTAATTCAAAATATTTGTTGTTCAGAGTAGAGATAACATTTATTGTGTCATTTTTTCGGAAATTTGATTCAAATTATTTGCATAAAAATTTTGTCCCGATCCCGCCCGAATTTTTAAAAATTTTTTTTTTTATATTTTTATACTACATGTATTTGATTTGTAATCTGTAAGTAAATGCTTAAGACAATTTTTATTATGTTTTGAAATGTTTTTAGCTTTTCAGACACAAAATTTTCTCTTAGTTTTCACTTAACAGACGAGTGCGGCTTTGTTCTAATCCTACACGAAGTCGAAAAAACACTCTCACTCACTTGAAGTTGGCAAATGAAGAACTTGCCTAGCAAGGTATTTAATTAGTGGCCATGAGTTTCACTCTTGCCAAAATACATTTGAATTTTCAGGACTTACGTAAATTTGGGGATGGTCGAGATGTTTATATTAATCCTTTTTGGTCCGGATTTTGTAGCACTGATTTAAAATTAAGATATCTATGAAAATGTAAACATAAATAATAACACTAAAAGAGCTATAAAAATTTGAAACCGATTGTTTATATCGGCAAAGGTTACATTTTTACGGTAGTTTAAAATACTTAACAGAGGAAGAGTTTATAAATTCAATTAAATCTTGTTACTCGGAGTCGTTGATTTAGAATCTGAGGCAAAATTTCAAAAGTTTAAAGTGAAAATTCCAATACGGGTGACCAAAGAAAAACATGAAAATTGTTTGAAACAGATCAAAGACTAAATGAAATTGAAGTGTTGAAGCGATATAAAAAATCGGATAAATTATGTATCAAAGTTTTAGTTTCATTAAATTCGGTGAGCGATAGTTTGGTAGGTTTGTTACTTATAAGACTAAAATAAAATGTTAAATGAAATTATTGATTTTGATCAGATATACTATATGCATACATATGTATTCTTGTAAACAGCATTAATGCTTCGGTTTTACCGATGTTAACAATCTTAACTTGTTGTATATGTTTTTTTCGAACTTTAATTCTGTTTTAATTTTGCTTTTATTTTTATTTACATCGAAATGTCAACCATACAGTATGCGCCAATATGACCTTTGTACCACAGAAGGCTGAAGCTTTACTCGAGGTCTATCTAAACGAAAAGTCAACGGCAAAATATGGCGTTCCGGCGCGAAATCCATCACCATTCTGTATACCGGTGATGATGGGCGTACCGATGGCGATGTGCGTACAAATGTCCAATGTACAAATGGTCGGAAATAATCTAAATATGTGTATGGATTTTGTGGTGCGTCTGGCTAGCACCGATCTATTTGAAATGCATTTTCAATGTATGCGCATGGGACTTGATGGTGTACAGTATGTTGATAAAAATGGACAAATGGTATTACCATCATCCACTGGTAGCGGTAGCAAAACGGAATTTTTAATCGAATCGATTATCGATGATCAATCTGAAGATGATGCAAATGAAGCGGATATCGATGAAGAAGATAAGGCTGCAAGTGATGAATATTATGATGAGTTAGAACGTGAGCAACAATATCAACAACAACAACAAATAACAATAACGGATAGTGAATCACAGCTGGAGCAGAGCGTTCTAACATCAGAAGACGAAGTCATGAAGGAGGAACATGAAGAACATATATCGGAGGAGTATTCTAATCCAATGACAAGTTCACAAGCAATGTCTGTAGAATTGATAGATGCAGAAAAACTTCAGGAGGAAGAAGATGAGGATGATGATGAAACATCGTTATCGTTAGCGGCAACAACAACAACAACAACACAAAAAGACATTTGTTAAAACAGAAAGTGAAAATGAAATGTCGTCGACAAAAATTAATAACAATAAAAATACTAACAACAATTATAATAATAATAGTAATAATAACGATAGCTATGAACCAGACAGTGACAGTAACAATGTCGATAATGATAATGATGATGAACATAATAAAGAGAATGACAATGATGATGATAATGATAATAATGTAAAAGAGAATGAGCAGATAACAGCTGAAGCAGAAGCACAAGCACATGCAGACGCAGAAGAAGAGGAGGACAACGACAAAAAAGAAGATGAAAATGAACAAACTGAACAAACTAAAGAAGAAGACGAAGAAGACGAAGAAGGAGAAGAATACAATAACAGTTTAACAACAGTTACAATTGAGATTGATAATAGCAATGAAAGCGTTACGAGCAGTGATAATATTTTAAATGACAATTACAATAACAACAATAACTATAGCGACAGCAACAGCAACAACTACAATGCGAACGATAGCCTAAACGATAATGAGCATGTTAATGACGTTGTTAATGAGCAACACGATTCAATGGAGTTACAGCAAAACAGTAAACAAGAACAACAACAACACCAACCGCAGAAACTTTATGATCTGACAAATGTCAAAACGGAATATATTAATAATGAAGATACAAACGCTTTAGACAGCGCATCAGACAACGCTCCAGACAACGCGTTAATGCTTAATCACCCAAACGATTTTTATAAACATTTACATCGTATTTAATACGTACATACATAGTTAATAGCCATATTTAGTTATGTTGTTGTTGTTGATTTTTTTGTTTTTGTTGTATTTTGATTTATTTTTTTATGTTTTAACCTTTTACCTACAAAACGACACTTAATCGATTAATCCCAACTCGTTTCACTCTACTTAATGAGCGGTACATCCAAATAGTAAATTTATTTATTTATTTATTATTATTTTTTTTTTTTTGCATCTTTGATACCTAAGCTTTTTGTCCTAGACAATTTACTTATCGGAACCAAACCGACTTTGTTCTCATCGCTACTACTTATTTAAAGACATGACTGCAAAACACTGAAACATTGACAATGGCTCAGTTTAGCGTTTAGTGATACCATTACGAAACAGTTTTTCGGTTTGGTTTCGTATTGGTTAGGCTAAAATAAATTTTACAAATAAGACAATTTCGCCCACTACAACTAATAAACTTAATTAGAGAATTTACATAAATGTTTATGCTGCATATTAGAACTTTCTGCCAAATAAACATCATAAGTAGCAGATTTTACGGTAGTTGGGGCCTCCAGAATCTATGCTACTGCCGCGGAGTTCACCACGGGTGGATTTCCACTTCTGTGTCTGCCAACTGGAGTAGTTCTGTTTCTTGTAGCTGTCTTGTACGTAGTTCTAATGAGACATGTCCTCTTCCTGAGGACATGTCTCATAGAGACGGATTTTACGTCAAGCTGAGCCTGCTGTGGTGGTATTCTTAACCGCTTAATTTTGCAGTAATTATCCAAAATCATATGTTATGAATCAATTTCAGTGTTGATCTTTTTGCGAAAAAAGTAGTACGAACAATGAGTACAATTTTGAGTCTAATTTCTTCAGTTACAAATTAAAAATTACAGTACGAACCTCTTTAAATCTTTTGAACACTCATATTTATCAGAGGTGACACCGAAAACACTTTCACCAGAGTTTTGAGTTTTATACAATATTTAAATTAGTTTTGTAAGGTTTCATTTTCAGTTTGGCGGATCGAAATTTTAAATTTTTAGTATAGAAATTGGCTATCCTATGAAATCAATGAAAACACTCGAAGTATCGGCGTAATAAAGTAAATTTTCGAGTCTTTGCACCAAAACACTTACACCAAAACTCTGTGATTTCGGTGCCACCTCTGTATATTAGTTTTCTTTTTTTTTTTTGGAATGTCGAAGTTAAAACAATATCGAAAATTCGAAATCGAAAAAAATGTTGAGGATGTTAAACAAGGACTGCAAGGAGTAGTGAAACGATTTAAAGAGGTTTTTCATAATTTGCCTTGCTTCGACGGTGACTGAATAAACATTTAGCTCGAAGCTCGCTGTATTAACATCAAGGAGAAAATTATTTAATTCAACATACCGGTAGGATCGATGAAGAGCGCTTAGAAGAAGGCTCTTCGTATAAAATTATATGAAGCGAGTGCAGATTGTGTTTAGAGTGCTAAATTCTTTCGCACAAATATTGCTATTTTTCATTAGCATTTTCGAAAAGAGTACTTTTTAACAGAAATTAATTTTATCAACAGATGACTAATTAGGATCTTTGTTAATGGTGCTAGATTTTAAAGTAATTTTATATTATTGCAGAAAACCTTAAAAAACTGATAATTTAGCTTAACCATGAACAGATTACAATTTAATTGAAGGATATAAGGAGAGGATATAACTTTAAAATTTATTTATTTATTTATTAATTGCATGTGTTATAAAAAGTTGTTATATTTTTAAAAATAAATATTTATTTATTTACCATAAACAAAATTTTGAATTTATTTAAAATTTTTAGAACAGATAAAAATTTAGCAACAAAAACAACAAAAATCGGAAGCATTTCGCTGCGATGTATTCAGTTAAAAACGCTGTGCAAAAAATTAAAATGCCTAACGGCCCATTAACTTGATTACACCGCAGCATAATGCTCTACTTTTGATTTTTATAAAAAAAAAGGTATTAAAATCCAAAAAAAAAAAAAAAAAAAAACATATTTAAGAATGAATCGAGAACGATGACATTGGTCTTTTCCGGCGTACAATTGATTCGGTTGGATTGAAGAGCATTTTGCGGACGAGTAGCTCGTGTTCGTTGACAGTATTGCATATGTCAATAAATGCTTGAAGTCGTCCAGATTTTAATAGTTTCGCAGCAACTGCGGCCTGTTCTAATGTTTCTTTAAGCTGCTCAAGACGATTGTGCGAGGCCTGCACCTTAGCAATGAGCATGAGATTGTTAAAGAGCCAAGCTAAACTGTTGCACGCCATTGCTTCTGTTGAAATATAACGAAATCGTTGCCAAAAGAAATAGGTAAGCACATCAATGAAATACAATACATTATATAGTATAATAAGAATTTTTATTTTAAATTATCAAAGAAAATATGAATCATAAGCAAATCGGACAACTTCAGACATATTTTTTTGGTGTTACGTAAAAGATGTTCTAAGAATATGCTTGAGACTCGGTCAAAGAAACATCACTTCTATTACAGAAATAATACTTTAACTGCAGAAGTATTACTTGGAAAAAAAACCTACATAAATGTTTAAGAATAGCCAATGTAAGGTAGGTATGTTTGTCGGTTGACCCTATAAGGGATTCTTACATAGACCAGTATGGTCCTTAGTAATACCGATAGCAGAGTTCGCTCAGGATTACTGTAATCTCTATGTATTCCTGTGAGTTTTGCAAATTTCAGTTGTTTGTTGGGAGTCCTATTGGCCGTCTCTTTTAGCGATGCAATCTGAGGTGTGCCTAGATATTTTAATCTTATCCTGGCAATAGCTGGACAGTTACGGATGAGGTGATCCAGAGTCTCCACGACACCCTGCTTTTAACACTTCCTGCATACGTTTGTGGATGTTATACCTTGCTATTTCGCTAAACCGGCCGCTAAGCCGTGACCTGTCAGGATACCTATTAGTAATCTACAGTCTCTCTTTTGGTGTTGCAGCAAGTAGTGAACCAGTTTCTCACTTGGTTTTGGGTACATTATTTTAGAAATTTTACAATCGGTTTTGTTCCTCCACCTTATCCCAAAATCCATGAAGGCAATATTTTCCCGATTGCTGTGTAGTGTGCGTAAGGAGATTGGTAAGTTTATTAAGATGCAGGCTGACACCAGCTTTTGCTAGGCTTTCCGCCATCTTGTTACAGTCAATGCCCCGATGGCTGGGAATCCAGAAGATGTGTACCCTTTTAGAGTTATTTAGTTCAACTACTGTTTCCCTGCTTGCTAACACTTTTCTGGAACTGATAGTGATCGCCTGCAATGATTTAATAGCGGTCTGACTGTCAACTAATATGTTTATCAGTTCTTGTGATGTTTGCAATTGTTGTATCGTCTCAGCAGCCTTCTTCATTGCGACAATCTCTGCCTGAAAAATACTGAAGTGGTCCGGTAGTTTGTAGGAAAGCCTTATATTTGGCTCGGCGCAGTAAATTGCTGCTCCTACTCCCGGATTCATTTTGGATTTTGATCGGTAAATATGTGGAAAGCTCGCTGGTCCAGCCCTTTTTCGCCAGTCTTCTAGTCCAAGTGAAATTAGTGTGTGGTTAAAGTTGAGCTTGGCAGTCATATGCGATCAGACGACCGTGTATATCCAGGTTTGGACTCCCATTGGACAGCAACGCCTCAGTTACACATATAGAAAAGTGCCTGCCATGAGCTTTAGGTATTGGCAGCACAACTGCTATGCGATGTGCCCCCGGGTGACTCTCTTGTCATCGTCGTTGTAAGTATTTAATCTGTTATTGTATTCGATTGTTATTGTAATTTTTTTTTTTTTTTTTGATAATTTAATAAAAATGCTTATTGAAACACCCGTTATATACGTATGTATACTACTATGTATGTATTTACAAACCCTTGACGGCCTTGTAAGCGAAGTCGATGCACTGGTCATAGTGATGTAACTTGAAGTTCTTATATGCAATTTCGTAAAGCAGATAGCTCCGTTCGATATGGAACTTGGCGTGAACTAAGCGCATTTCCAGCTGTTCAATCTGTTGCCTACAATTGTGTAATAAGTATATTAAAATATATATTTGTATTATTAAGAGGAAAAATTGATAAGTCAGTAACTCTTGTGAATAAGATACTTTGTTTTGTCAAAAAATCGTTTTATTTCTTAACAAAGTAAACTTCTAGCCAGAGCTCCTTTTTTACAGTTTCCACACTTTTTTCGCTCTAGTTAGGACTTAGTCTACTCCTAGATATGGCCTACTTTTTCACACTCTCAAAGAGAATGCGCTAATACAACTATAAGTTGCGACTAAAAACAAAATATGTAATTTTGTCTAATTTGTGCAGAGAGGGGTGGAAGCGGGAAGAGGCAAATTTATATATTTTTGTGTGTGAGACTATTTAAAAAAGACTACTTTCGGGAGCTCTGCTTCTAAAGGAAGATTAAGTTTTTCAGGTTAGCAGCACTGGTTGGTAATGGCGTCCAAACGTTATCTGTCAAAGTGAAGTATACTCTGCAAATAAAGAACACAGCATTATAAAAAAAAAAACTCCTTAAGGGTCTAGTGTTTTCGATTGAATTGCAAATAAAGGCCTAAACATTTCTTTCTGAATCCGGCCACCCCCTGCACTTTTTTTTTTTAAGATAAAATGCTTTATAATGGGTCAAAATTTTCGATGAAACCTCAACTTTTTAATGCCGTATGGCAAAAAAAACATTTTGCGCTGTGTAATTTTTCAGTACACAAATTCTGAGCCATTAAAATGAATGTTGCAGAGACCTCACGCTAATTTTAAAGGCCTTTGTTGGTTTCGGTGATGGTTTTTTAGCCAAAAAAATATTGCTAGTGTGACTCATATACAAAATTCCCTTTGTTTTTATTTTCGTCGAAATTTACAAGATTGTCTCTCAAACATAAACTAAATTACACAATTTTTAAAGTGAGTTGTTGTGATTGAGTTGTGCCTTTAAAGTCGCTGACTTATCAAATTGCCCTTGGACCATCTAACATAACTATGTATAGTATATACTTACATGAGTTTGTTATGTTTTTTCCTCATCCTTATTCAATTCAGTATGAATATTTGGTCCTCCGAACTCAAATTTCGTATCTTTTGCTTTCTCGCTAGGCAAACTATAAAGCTTGAAACGAGTGTTTGAACTGAAAAAGTCAATGTCTTGCGGCACAGTGCATTTATCGATGAGCGCTAAAGCGAGAGTGTTGTAGACTTCGTTCAATAATTCGAATTTCCATGGAAGTATGCGATGAGTTTTGAGTTCAACGTAATCACCCATGACTTCTTCTATGTACTGTGTCAGACGCTATACATGCGCGATTTAGCGGCAAAGAGATTTGAAAACAAAATGTATAAGTTTTATGATCGTTTTCTCATCGTTTGCATAAACTTGTGATTTATGTATTTCATACAACTTATATAATTTTGTGTTTAGTTAAATTTTATTGTATATATTTGTGAATCAACGAGTTGGAAGGAGAGCTTTTTAATGTAAAAAAAATGCGATTTTTCAATTAGATTTAAAATTAGAAAACATTTATCAAAATATTTAAAAATAAATTAGCGAAGTTCGATTTCTTTAAGCATCTAATTCGATAAGTTGGATGATAACTATCCTCAGGTAATGTTATTGGAGGGATTCTACTAATTCAAACCAGTTACAACAACAAATAAGTTCTAAAAGTCAACCTTAGGTGCAAAAACAAATCTTCGAGACAATTCAGAATCTTATGACTTTCAGAGGGGACTAATGCAGGAGAATCATCCAAGTTAATCCAATATTAACTATCGCAGTATTTACTGCAGCTCCACAGCAAGGACCGCAGGCTGCTGCCGATCGACACTCTAACAATTCATTGCCAAGCGGCTGCTCATGCAAGGAACATGGTCCGTAGAGTTCCTGCAGAGCTTACTCTGCAGCTTCCCAGATATCGCCAATATAAGGCTGAATCACAGCACCGCAGCACTGGAAGATGTGGCCAGATTGATACCCAGTAAACTTATAACTTTCGCCAAACACGCAAACATACTACATGATCTTTAAACGACCTTCGACAAAAGGCTTAACTGAGGACCAAATTGGTCTATGTGTGGCCCGGCACAACCTACCTACCATGCCACATAAAAAAGTCTTTATAATTAAACATAAATAAATACTTATGCACATTTTTTATGTTTCTAAATACAATGTGAACGATTCTGTTTTGTTTGTTTCCTGTAGTTTTTGATTATATCCATTTCCGACTTTAGAGTGCACGTTTCAAAAAAAGTGCATGAATATGTTGTGTATTTTAACTGCAATTATTTTCATTGAATGAAAAATACATGAAAATGCAGTGATTTTAGCAGTGATATTATTGTGTAGCAGTCACATTCTCATGTAGCTTTTTTAGGAAGCAATTATCACGCAAAAATATTATTTACTTCCCAAAGTTAGTGGTATAATCTGAGAGAAAAAAAACACATTTTACATGAGCGTGGCAACACCTCCCTATTTTATTTATACTAGCCCCGACTTATTGTGGTCCCGCTGCAATAAAAAAAGGTATTTTTAGTAGGTTTTCATACTAGCCTTAATATACTTTGATTGCGCTGCAATAAAAAAAAAAACATAACAGTTTGAAAATGAAATCAAAATATGTGAAATCGCAAAACGGAAAAGAGCCGAAACAGCAGCCGAAACGCGCTTAGAACGTAGTAGAAGTGTTGGCAAAAAGGATGATTTTTGAGTCGAAAAGTGATTAGCGACTGCGACTTTAAAATCGCAGTTCGCGAGAATCAATAAACGATTACTAAACAGGTTCACTGTTCGAGAAGAGCGATACACAAAATCGCCGGTAACTGAACTATTTGCTTTGATGTAATCCATTGAAAAGTAGAACACTGTTTTTATTGAATTAATTTAAATTACACAAGAAATATTTGCGAAAAACAATTGTATTCTTGGTTGTTTTTTTTTCAATTGTCGGTTTAAGTTGGTCACACTTATTTTGAACGACACTTTGGCAGAAAACAGAGGCTTTTACCATTCAATCGTTTCAACAGATCGCGCTTTCAGTGAATTGTACTTTTTGATGAATCAACTGACTGGCAAATGTACCAACAAATTTGTACAGGTTCGGAGTTCAAGCGAATATGAACGATTTGCAAAGAGTGATAAAAGCACCAATCGCTGATAACTGAACAGTTTCACTGTTCGCAAAGAACACAAAAGATACACAAAATCGCCGATAACTGAACATGAGGAACAAGAAAATCGTAAATCACCACTTTTAATCGCAGTGCGACATTGCGATTTTTAAATCACTGTGAAAAAAATCACCGAAAGTGAAGGTTTGCCAACACAACGTAGTAGCAAACGCCGTGTATCCGCTGGTATACAATATAAAAATAGAAAAACTTGATAAATCCAAGCTACAAACCGTTGAATTTGAAACGTAGAAGAAGTGTTTAGCAATGTTCGCCGGGATTGTTTAATATATATAATATATATATTCTCACCTTTATGTCCTCTTTGGACCGCAAGTTGCGCACCGTGTGCAATATTCGATGACAATCATGGCGCGTTTGCTCCTTCAAACGATACATTTTTTTTCTCGATTGTTCTGACAAATTTTGCTTTCGCGACACTTCTGATGTTGCTTGTTATACAATGGATCTCGAGCATGTAAACTTTTCTGTAATATT
The DNA here is from genome assembly GCA_018903435.1 of Leucophenga varia. Lineage (NCBI taxonomy): Eukaryota > Metazoa > Arthropoda > Insecta > Diptera > Drosophilidae > Leucophenga > Leucophenga varia. The sequence continues at coordinate 16,336 of JAEIFJ010001932.1, read as the reverse complement.
TGTCAACTTAATATATGTAAAATAAAACCTTCCAAAAATACCGCTTCATTTTTTTTTATTTTTCTTTACCAGAAACTTTTTAACTATTCCAAATTGCCTTTGAATGTAGTCCCGCATTTGTGGCATGGATTGTTGCAGCGGACTGAGTAAATTTTCATCGGCCCTGAGTCGTTTGAGCAATGCCACATCAGCTGCACTTGAGCCCAAATAATTATAGTTAAAAATGTTTGCACTCATTTGACGTCTAGCGCGCTCCATTTTCTTTTCGCAGGGCTTCTGTAATATCAAACTTAAAAATATTAGAAACCAAGAATGAGCCCCATAGACACTCGCTACACCTCTTTGTCGATGACGCTTTGTACGTCACACTTGTCCAGTGCCTTGAACTGTTTCCATTGTGGCCGCTCATTTTTGTCGATTTGTTGCTGTTCCTGATATAGTTTACCAAAGTCGCACAAAAAAGTTTTTTCTTTTATACATAAAATTCGATAAACCATCACCCGTAATGTCATCGAAGGTTGCATAGACCTATAAAAATGTGTAATTAGCGAAAAACTAATTACCGAGAACTGTACATTTCTCACCAATTGTAGTCGACGTTGAATGTCCTTATGATGCATTGCTCCACTGCACAATTCACGGCCATTGTTAATGAGCCTGAGAGCGCATTCCTCCAAGCGATTAGCATCGAAAAGCGCGTCGCATGTCTCCATTTTTATGCGACAGGCGTCCGATGGAGGATTATGTTTTATCATCGCTAAAACAGTTTATTTTTGGTAATAGTTTGGTAAAGTGAAAATCAATTTAAATGTCTCTCTTATTGGTGTACTTACTCTCAGCAAACTCATTGTCCTCAACTGCACTTTCCATTTGCGCCATGGCACGCTTACAACGGCTTCGCTGCACTAGGTCTTATAGTCAAACTTGCATATCGCTGATTCCGCTGTGCGACAATGTGGCTTTTAAGTGAGCAAGATGATGTAACTTGATTGTTTCCACTTTCCTTGCAGATTGATAATGCGCGGTCATAGTGCTTCAGTGCAGCGGCCGGGCACAATTTGCGTGAATAAAAGTTACCCCAATCCTTGAAAATTCTTTGCTGTTGGCAAACATGCCAATTGATAAGCTGCCATGGTTTTAATTGTGCCTGGAGACGAATTGCCTTGGCCATTACGATGACTGTATTGTATAAAATTTTGTGACTTTGTTGATTTTGTACTTGCACTTTTGTAAACTTAAAGTGAAATTCTGTAAATTTGATAATTCCAATTTTTAAACTTAAATTAATTTCTATTTTAGCTCTGAAAATTTTGAGTAAAGCTTAGTATTGACAACATTGAAATGTATTTCAAAAGAAACTGATATATTTATTTTTTATTATATGTGTATTTGCTGTAACATTATTCATTTATCAGTTTGCATCATAAGAATAAATTTTGTGACCTTTTTTTTTTATTCCTCCGAATTTGTGAAATGAAAGTGTTAAAAAGTATCTACATTCTGTTCTGGGTTCCGGGTCCGAATTACGAAAAACACTTAAACACCCCAGAAAGATTTCAATGCGCCTTACTTTAAGTCTTTAGGTTTACTCATTCTAAAAATGAATCTGCAGTCAGCTAAAAGGTAAAAAAGGAAAAAAGTTAAAATTAATCCATTTAGGGTTCCCAATGAGCCACAGGTTCAAATTTTGGAAATAGCTTGAATATGTCAAAGATATTTTTTACCATCTTTCAAATGCGTGTAATACTAAGCTTCCTATCTGTAGACTGATTGTCCGTGAATCATGTATATTAAATTTGATGTAAATCGGTAAGTACTTTAAGATTAAAAAAAAAAGTGGTTGTCGCGGTGGGTGTCGTTGTAAAAATAAGATTATTATTTATTTCAAGGTGGCAGTTACACTCTGTGTTAATTTTAGGAAGATCGACCCTAATGGTCAAATCCTCATTTTATTAGGATGTGTTCTCCATTAGAGGTGGTAAACTATCGAGATGGTTGCCACTATCGATGGCCGGCGATAGTTTTTTCTAAACCATCGATAGTGGTCGATAGTGCCCTCGATAGTGCCCAATATAAAAATACTTGACCTCTCCGTGCGTAGGCGCACGTTAATTATTGTTACTAATTTTCTTATAAAAGCAAAATTGAATAATATCGCATGGTGGATCTGCAGCTGCTGCTTGTAAAGGGTATGCTGGCGACCGCAAGAAAAACTTCTGCATCTGGAGTGGTATCAGTTCCATCATCCTTCAAATTTGGACGTATTGCCGCTTGTCTTGTATTCTTTTTTCACACGTCAGGCACTTTGCATATTTCTTGTCGTCTGATCTTTTAAAATATTTCCATACATCCGATATTTTGATTTTCTTTTTTAGTTTTCTACTTGCTTTTTAAGACGTATAATTTTTGCCCGAATCTGATGTGCCACAATCACATGATTCCTTAGCATTGCGGCGTTTACCCTTTTTATACCCGCCACACATAGTGTGAAGGGGTATATTCAGTTTGTCTGAAAGTTTGTAACGCATTGAAGGAGACGTCGTAGACGCCATTAAGTATATATATTCTTGATCATCTCGACGAGACGAATCGATCTAGCCATGTCCATCTGTCCGTCTGTCTGTCAGTATATTTCTAGGCATCTTTTTTTGTTGAAGATATAAAGATATTAAGCTGAAATTTGGAACTTAAACTTTTCTCGACAACGACTATGTTAAGTTCGAGAATGAGAGTGCCACGCCCATTTTTAGGTATAGCCCCCATACAAACTTACCGTTTTTTTTCGATTTTTTGTATAAAAATACTAATTATTTATGAATGTATTCGCTCCCAATTGGGTAAAAATATTTCTTTTGTCATCCAGTGTTAAAACCAAGATGCCACGTCCTCTTTTAGGCATAGCCCCCATATAAACTTTCCGCCCATTTTCAAATGTTTGTATGAAAATAGGTATTATTTATGCTGGTATTCACTCCAAATTGGGTAAAAACACTTCTCTTGTCATCCAATGTCAAAACCAAGATGCCAAGCCCATTTTTTAGGCATAGCCCCCATACAAATTTATCGCCCATTTCCAGATATTTTCGAGGAATATGTTGTTATACACATCTGTATTTTTAGCTCAAAATTTGAAATTAATATTGTGTGTAAACTTGGGTAATCACGGATGATTACTCATAAACTCTTTAAAGATTCGTGTGACGGGTATTTAAGTTTCGGTTCTACCGAAGTTAACGTTTTTTCTTGTTTTGTATTATAAAGGTAAACGCCACAATGCTAAGGAATCATGTGAGTTTAATGAAAAATTCAAATGAATTAAAATTGCTTCAACAGTGCTTTGATAAATACCTATTTGGAGAAATCGATCCATTTTTTTTTTGGTTTAATTATATATAACACAATTTAATTAAACAATACTCTCACTGCATTCAACAAAATTATTTTCTTAAGCCAAGCGACGCCACAAATGAATAAAAACGCGCTATTTATTTCAGTGTTGTGTAAACAGAACTATCGTTGGCACTATTGAACACTATCGTCAGTGCGGCACCATCGATAGTAGACCGACTCGATAGTGCTCCACCATCGATAGTGGTCGATAGTGCCATCGATTGTTTACCACCTCTATTCTCCATCCTCTATTACTTTCTCTGTAAAGTAGGTACACAGCGGTGCCTCCTCGTGACCAAATATCAGCGAAAGGTCAAAATTTATTTCGATGGTACCATTTCTGGCACGTAGCCAAAGTTCTGGTGCTTAAAATCCGGATAGACACCTATTACCATTTGGTATTCTTAAGTAGCTTCTTATCTTCTTATCGTTATAAAGCTTTCCATTCTCGAGATTATAAGTAACAAATGAAAAAAGACCCCAGTAATCGGTTTTCAAAGATTTTAGGTCTTGACATTTGGATTCTACGCACTAAACTGCATGAAAATGGTGGAAACTAAAAAATTGAATATTTTTAAGAAACAATTTATTATACCCGCCACACACAGCCCCAATAAAGTATACATATTTTTGACTCTATAAAGTATAGTAGTATATCAGCTCGAGACGAATCGAAATTGCCATGTTCGTCTGTTTGTTGTGATGCGCATTACTCAGAAAGAATTAAAGATGATTTATTGGTTTATTTCTGTATTTTCAGCTTATAAGTTCAAACATACAAGCTTGGGCTCATGAAATATTACTTACGCCTTTGATGGTCATATATAAAGTCTCATTAGATGTGTCGTTTGTCGGAATATATATATGTATATAATATATATACATATATACGAATCAATTTACCCATTTCTGTCTGTCTGTATGTCAGAACCAAGGTGCCACGTCCATTTTTAGGTGCAGCCCCCATACAAATCTACCGCCCAATTATGAGTTTTTGTATGAAAATGGTTCTTATTTATGAATAAGTATATTCACTCCAATCTGGGTAAAATCACTTCTACTGTCATCCTAGGAATATGCTACCTATATGACAAGGGTCGGGCCCCTATAACATACAGACCCCATACAAAGTTACCTTCCATTTTTTATTTCTTCAAGAAAATGACTGTCTTATATGCATTTTAAGCTTAAAATTTTACATACATGCGTCTTATTTGAGCCCCAACTTGAGTTGTCCCCACCTAACCCCTTTGAGGAATATAACACGGTTCGACAAAAAAAAATCTTAAAAAAATTTATTGGATGGAACTAAGTGTTGGTTGTAGTTACAGTTAAATAGATTTTTTTGGCATACTAGAATTTTCTCTTGCACATCGAGATTTTGAAATAACGGTAAAAAACTGATTTTTAGAGGTTCATAGTGTTGGAAAGAGAAAAAAAAACACCTTTCTAAAGGTGTACTACATGTTATACCATTTCCGATCCTATTTTCGTGTATTTTTTTTCCACAATTTTTGACTTTATCGATGATTGCCTTAATTATTTTGTTTGAAAGCTACATTAAAAATTACGAGTAAAACGAATGTTTATTGGGACAAATCCGACATAAATTGACGAAGTTATTAAAGTTTTTCAAAAAACAAATTTTTAAAAAATTAAATTTTTTCATACAAAATTATAGAAAACTAGCAGATACCCGACGTGTTGTTTGCAGCGCTACCAAAATGGGTTGGGGCTGACTTAAAAAATTGGGGAAAGCTACAATCAGCTGTTTTTTATTTTTTGATTTTTGTTTATGTTAAAAAAGCAAAACTATTTTGTATGGGAAAATTAGAAAATCAACTTCTTAAACGAACCGAATGTGCCTAATGAATTGTTTTAATGATCTAAAACTCTATTTGCATTGTTTTCTTTCAAATGTAACCGGTTTAAGGCTCATCGGTTGGACGGTTTCAACGTATAGAGTAGACAAAGAAACATACATATATTTTTATATATATAGATATAATTTTGTGTTTTTTGCGCACACATTTTTTGTTTTTTTTTTTACAAAATTTATTTTTTCAAGACGTATAGTTTGAGACATATAGTTGTTTAACACTATAAACCTCGAATAATCAGTTTTTTACCGTTATTTCAAAATCTTGGTGCCAGAGAAAATTCTAGTATGCCAAAAAAATCTATTTAACTGTAACTACAACCTACACTTAGTCCCATCCAATAAATTTTTCTAGGGTTTTTTTTTAAAGCACCGTGTAATTATACATGAACTTATTAAAGTTTCGTGTGGAGGGTATTTGAGCTTCGGTGACACCGAAGCTAAAGTTTTTTCTTGTTTCTTCTCTAATTTTTCTGCACGTTACACATAGTGTCCTCGGTAGTTTGTATGTTAAATTTAGAATGCCAAGCCCACTCTGAGGTATAGCCACCCATTTTCGAATTTTTGTATGAAAATAGATATTTTTTTTGAATGTATTCATTCCATATTGGGTAAAAACACTTCTCATGTCATCCAATGTCGAAACCAAGGTACCACGCCCATAGATAGGTATACCATAGATATTTTTTATGAATGTACACATTTGTACACTATTTCGTTTTATATTGATATATTTTAAGTTTGATGGAATGTGATTATAAAAATTGTTTATAATTTTCATTGTATTAACAAGATAAAACCTTAAAGCACTGAAAACATCGATAATAATAAAGAGCAATGTTTCAATTCACTCAAAACGTTAAACTCATTAAAAATTGTTCGACAAAATAATAAGTACACCCATAACAAACTTAATTTACTACTTAAATTTATGATGGAAACCCTAACAAATATATACTTTCCTAAAAGGTTATTTCATTACCTTTAATTTGAAACCATAAAATGTACTGTTCAGTTTTTAAATAACTGAATTCCTTCAAAATCATACAATTGGTATGGAAAATGGCAAAATTTGTTCATTTATTTTGTATAACTCGAAAATTAGAAGAGATATTAAGTTCTTTCTGGTATCAAAATGTAGATCTACTGTCTGCCTTCATTTTTGTAGAAGGTTGCAATTTTCTATCTCCTCTTGATATTGAGAGAGTAAGGCTATAAAAAAAAATGGTCAAAGGACCATTTTGAAGGTTCGAGGAGAACGACTGTTGCTCGAAAAGTAATAAAGAAAGGGCAATGTTTTCTTTAAAAGAAGTGTGTTAAAATACTTCAGCTATTATTTTTTAAAATAAAATACAGTTTTAACTAATTCAGTCCTTCATTCTTAATTTTTATACCCGCCACACATAGTGTGAAGGGTATATTAAGTTTGTCTGAAAGTTTGTAACGCATTAAAGGGAGACGTCGTAGACCCCATAAAGTATATATATTCTTGATCAGCTCGACGAGACGAATCGATCTAGCCATGTCCGTCTGTCTGTCTGTCCGTCTGTCTGTCCGTCTGTCTGTCCGTCTGTCCGTCTGTATATTTCTAAGCATCTTTTTCGTTGAAGAAATAAAGATATTAAGCAACGACTATTATGAGTTCGAGAATTAGAGTGCCACGCCCATTTTTAGGTATAGCTCCCATACAAACTTACCGTTTTTTTCTGATTTTTTGTATAAAAATTGTAATTATTTATGAGTGTATTCGCTCCCAATTGTGTAAAAACATTTCTTTTGTCATCCAGTGTCAAAACCAAAATGCCACGCCCTCTTTTAGGCATAGCCCCCATATAAACTTTCCATTTTTTCCGATTTTTCCGATTTTTTGTAAAAAATACTAATTATTTATGCATATATTCACTCCAAATTGGCTAAAAACATTCTAATGTCATCCAATGTCAAATCAGATGTGCCACGCCCATTTTTTGGTATAGCCCCCATACAAACTTTCGGACCATTTTCGATTTTTTGTATGAAAATGGTTATCATTTATTCATGAATTTACTCCATATTGGGTAAAAACTCTTCCAATATCATGGTGCCACGCCCATTTTCAGGTGTTTCTTGCATACAACCTTTCCGCCCGTTTCCAGATATATTCGAGAAATATGTTGTTATACATATCTGTATTTTTAGCTCAAAATTTTAAATTAATATTGTGTGTAAACTTGGGTGACCACTGATGATTACACATAAACTATTTAAAGATTCGTATGACGGGTATTTAAGCTTCGGTTCTACCGAAGTTAACGTTTTTTCTTGTTGTAATATATTTTAAATAAGCCTTTCTAGCCTTTGTTTAACTAGGGTTGTAATACCAAGGCTTCTAATGGTATTGACTATAAATTACAAACTTCAAATCATGTTATCATGTCTGTCATCATTCTGTCATGTATTCCATCGAATTTAAATTTACTGAATTTTCCAGGCTTACTTCTCAATAACTCTTTATTGAAAATTGGCTCTTCTAGCATATTGGTTCGAAATTAATGACCCATGAGCCAACATTTTAAATGGCAAATCCAATAAATTTAGATCATGAATTTGCATTGTAAACGATACTATTGTGTTTTGTAGTTTGAAGATTGAAAATATAATTTTATCTATTAGGCTAGGCAATGATTACCTGGTTCTACTTATATGTACATATATATAGTAAATACATATATATATGTACATATAAGAAGACAACAGAGAGTGCCGAGGCTTTTGTAACTATTAAAAACTTCGTTGGGAAATAACTGAATACAACTATAAAAAGCAACAACAACATTCAATGAAAAAGTTAAATGCAGCAAAATAAAATCGCAAAAAGTTTTCCCAGAGGCAATGAATACAAAAAATGCGAACGCAGAAAGTAAAAGTAAATTGTCTATTATCTGCAAAACTAACTTCTTCTTCTTCTTCTTTGTCTTTCAACTTTGCTCTTGAGCGTTTAACGTTTAACAATTTTATTGTTGTTTTAAAAAATTGTACAATAAATGAAAAATAGAAATAAGACAGAACGCTGTAGGCTTGTACCCCCGACTACGAATTACTAGAAAAATCAGGAGCAAATTGAACAACAATTTTATTGTGTTTCGTCTTAGATATGTACCAACTTTATGGTATGTCCGCAAGTTATCAACTTCTCTTCTTAAAGGTACCAGTTTATTTGTTGCTTCTCTTTTCTAACAATTGTAAAACTTACTTAACTTTCGATTCGATTGAACTTTACATAAGTGGTTTAGATACCATCGTAGGGGCATTATATACTATTGAAAATTTCTTTTTAACTTTTTAAAATTTTTTCCTTTATAAGAAAATTGAAAGCATTTAACTATTTTGGGCGCTCATGTTGCGTAAATATTATTCATTATATTGAAATGTTTTGCTTGATTGTAGCGTATTAAAATAATAATAATTTGCAAAATAAGTGATTAATTTAATACAATAAACATTATGTAACCTAAAGTGGAATGCAGTAAGAGTGAAATGCATAAAAGATGACACAATGGAGAAATTTTCAGTTTTGGCACAATTCCAGTTTGTTTATTGTGTGACTGGGTATACTATACAACTGTTATACATAGAGTATATACATTGCAGTTATAGTCATGAACCATTTAAATAAATATTACAGTATGTGTTTTTTCTTTTCGTTTTCTACAATAAATAAATTTGTCGAAAAGCTTGTCACGCATTGCAAAAGACATCGTAGACCCCATAAAGTGTATATTTTGATCATCCACACTAGCTGACTCGATCAAGCTCGATTTGCTCTGTTTTTAAGATATCGAGCGGAAATTTCAAAACTTAAGCTTTTTAAGGTGTAGCACCCATACAAACCTAACGCCTATATTCCAGTTTTTGTTATTAGTTATGAATGTATTCACTTAAAATTGAATTCAGTTCTAAGGACAACCCACGTAAATAATAAAGATTTAATCAATATCGGGCCAATTATAGCCACCATTTAAACTTGGTATGTATCGGACTATTGAACTCCATTCAGTCTCTTCGCGAAATCTTAACTTCGCCTTTGGTGATTATACGATTTAGTAAAATTTTGTAAGCCAATTTTTTGTGAAGATAACAGGCTTATTTGTTTCGTACTATTTTGTTCATTGTACGAAATAGATTTGAAAACAGTTTTTCATCGCAGCATCAACAACTTTTTTGTTATCCCAAATATTTCAGTTTTCCGAATTTTGAATAACTTTCGTTGGAATTGTTGTCACTATTTTTAGCTGAAAGGGCGTAGGTGGGGTAAGCATTAGGGAACAACCGCCAGTGATTTATTACTGTAAAAGTTAGATACAATATTTGTATAAAATATAAACTTAAAGCTAAAAATACAGATATTCAAAATCGAATATAATCGATAAGTTTGTTATGAGAAGTTTTTTTACCCTATTTGGAGTCAATACATTCCTAAATTATAACCATTTTATATAAGAAATTGAAAATGTGCGGTAGTTTTGTATGGGGATATACCTTAAAATTGGTATACATTGCAAACTTTCCGACAAACTGAGTTAACCCTTTTACATTATGGGTAACGGGTATAAAATTTAAGGGTATTTACCAATTAGAAGACAAAAAATAGTATATATTCCAAATAAAACAAGAAAAACAAGGAAAAAACGTTAACTTCGGTGGAACCGAAGCTGAAATACCCGTTACACAACACTTTTAATAGTTTATATGTGTACCAGGTGCTTAGATTAAATTTCACGATGAATTTGGTCAAATTTGTATGGAGGCTTTATGTTATATTTGCCCGATCCTTACCATATCGAAAGTGTTCACTTAGGTGAACATTGGAATTGATTTTACCAAATTTAATTGAATTCACTCAGAAATAGTAAATGTTTTCATATAAAAACTCGAAAAAGGGCGGTAAGTTTGTATGGAGGCTATACATAAAAATGGGCGTGGCGCCTTAGATTTGACATTGGATGACATAAAAAGTGTTCTTACCCTATTTGGATTAAATATATTCATAAATAATACGTATTTTCATACAAAAAATCGAAAAAAGTGGTAAGTTTGTATGGGGGCTATATCTGAAAATGGGCGTGGCAACATTCTTTTGATATTGGATGCCATTAAAAGTATTTTTACCCTATATTGTAGTAAAAGCATTTATAAATAATAATTATTTTCAAACAAAAAGTCGAAAAAAGTGGTAAGTTTGTATGGGGGCTATATCTAAAAATAGGCGTGGCACCTTGGTTCTGACATGCAAACTGCCTAAAAGCACAAAAAGCTTAAGTTTAAAATTTCAGGTCAATATCTTTAAAACTTTCCCAGTAACAGCCATCGCAACAGACAGACAGACGGACATGGCTAAATCGATTCGTCTCATCGAGCTGATCAATAATATATATAATTTATGGGGTCTCCGAAGTCTCCTTCAATGCGTTGCAAACTTTGTGTAACGGGTATAAAAAGTTAACTTCGGTTGGACCGAAGCTTATGTTGTACTTTTGTATGGGAGCTATACCTAAAAGTGGGCGTGGCACATTGACTTTAACATAGAAAGTACACAGGACCTAGAAAAGCATAAGTTTAAAATTTCAGCCCAATATCTTTATGTCTTCATCGAATAAATCGCGCAGCAACAAACAGACGGACAGAAAGACAGACGGACATGGCCAAATCGAATCGTCTCATCGAGATGATCAATAATATATAATTTTTATGGGGTCTCCGATGCTTCCTTAAATGCGTTACAAGCTTTCCGTTATTTTTTGTGTAAAATTAGGTATTATTCCTGAATGTATTCAAATCCATATCAAAACCAAGGTACCACGCGTACTTTTATGTATTGGCCCCATACGAACTTACCAATTATTTTTGAATTTTTGTTTGAAAATAGTAATTATTTTTAAATATTTTAAATACTTATAAATGATGATCACACAAAACTATTCAAAGGTTCGTGTGACGGGTATTTAAGCTTCGATTTCACTAAAGTTAACGTTTTCCCTGTTTTGTATCATTTTGTTTGGTTTAAAAAAATATACATATATCAACAAGCAACAAGGAAAAACGTTAACTTCGGTGGAACCGAAGCTCAAATACTCGCCACACGAAACATTAATACACGGTGCGACAAAAAAAATGTTTTTAAAAAATTTATTGGATGGGACTAAGTTTAGGTTGTAGATACAGTTAAATAGATTTTTTTTGGCATACTAGAATTTTCTCTTGCACATCGAGATTTTGAAATAACGGTAAAAAACTGATTTTTCAAAGTTTATAGTGTTAAACAACTATGTTATATGTCTTAAACTATACATCTTACAACGTATTTCAATACGAAATCATAATTTTGTACTTAAAAATATAAATAAAACTTTTTTTAATTTTTATTGTTTTTAAAAAGGTCGTTTTTTATTTTAGAAAAGAACTTATATGCAAATTGGCTTCGCTAGTATCAAATGCCAATAATCATCAATTGATAATATTCCCAAACTGTGACCATCTTACTTTATGAAATAATTGCAACTGGTAATACAACCGATGACATGTCACCAATCCGTCAACAGTGAACAAGTCATGAAAGAAAATCTGTCTCCCATAAACTTTTTAACACTAAAATATATGATTTGCTGAAGAAAACAAAGCAACAAGGCTTTAGAATTTTGAATTGTCTTTCACAAATTATAATAAATGAGTTTAGGAGTTACAAACTATAAACATTATTTTTCTGGTCGATTAAACATAACACACAATTTTTCTGAAAACGTTGTAATAATGAATGCGGAAGTTTTGGAAAGCGATTTAGATCGTCATTTTAACACAGAACTGCGCAGGTTGGATGAAACCTGCACAAATATCCAATATAAAATGGATATTTCCATAGCCTATTACTGGGTTAGGATACTAAAAAATGTAAAGAAGAAGGAAGAGAAATATGCACGAAGTTGCCTTATTCTACTCATGCGCAGTCAGCTAGCTGAAGTCGGTTAACTGGGTTTACCCTTTATTGATATGAGGAACTGTTCCAAGAATTTGGATGATGTGCTGAACAGCTATCATGGCAACATGTACGCCACGTTTGAGACAGAAGAACAAGCGAAGCAAGCAAAAGAAAAATTTGAACATGAACGTTGTGAGTTTGAAGTAAACTTTAAGTTCCAAAGTATTGAAAAGTTTCATGAATTGGACATTGGAAGCGGGCCAACGTCAAGTGGTAGCAATCTTACGCATGCGCAGCTGAAATTAGAATTGTCCTGTAGCTCCGATGCTAACAATAGCGTTGATTATATGAGCGTACCCTAGTATCACAAGCGAACATGAACTAGAATCTGATGGTAAACTTAGTGGTTGCAGCACATCGAGTTGCGGTTCTGCATCGAGGGTCTGCTTGTATTGCAAATCATGCAAAATATGTCAATTACGCAGCGATCATTCAATGCTGCGATCAATCAATCAAACAGCAGCTCAGGACGATCGTTATAAGACAATCGATGAGCGTTTGGAAAAGTTGCATAAAGAACTTTTTCATTCTGGAGGAAAATGCTTACAGCAGCAGACTTCAGCAACAGTTGAAAAAGTTCAATCAAAATCATCTTCGACGACAACTTATTCCGGCTCGGAGTTTTTCAAAATGGTGCAAGATTTATTGCAGCAGAATGATGACAATGATATGAAGCTTTTCGGCGATAATTTTGAGGCGCGTTTAGTAGATTCATTTCAACATTATCATGATTATCATTTGAATGATATACAACAAGGATTCGAGCACAAACGCAATGCAAACAGTCAAACCGATTTACAAGAGAAAATTATACAAAAATTGACTTACATGTTTATATTCAAACAAATATTGATCGAAGAGCTTACAGAGAAAATTCAGACGGCAGTGCGATTTATTAATAAAATAGAAACAGAAATTGATCAATTATCGAAGACTCTATGAAATCAAAGTCTTCAAAAGTTTTAAAAGGAATTCTCAATAAATACTCAATGAAATAAAAAATGAATGTTAATTAAATTAAAGAGTTTCTCTCAAAAACTTTATGCATACATATGTGTATGTATGTACTCTGTTGCCATCAAAATGACCCAATTTAGTTGTCAGGATCATAAATCAATTATATATATGTTTAACGCAATAATAAGACAGAAATATTTTCCCAAGACGTGGAAGGTAGCAGAGGTCATAGCTATTCCAAAACCTGGTAAAGATAGCACAAGTGCAGCGTCTTACCGTCCGATAAGACTTCTTTCAATACTTTCAAAAGTTTTTGAAAAATTATTTCTTAACAGACTTCAACCCATCCTTGATAATAGCTACATCATACCTGACCATCAGTTTGGGTTTCGGAAACATCACTCAACCATTGAACAAATTCATAGAGTAGTTAACAAAATTTCTACAGACCTAGAAGATAAAAAGTATTGTATAGGAGTATTTCTTCTATGTTGAAAAAGCATTCGACAAGGTATGGCACATTGGTCTATTGTATAAATTAAAAAAACTACTTCCACCAGATTTTACCACATGCTTAAAAGTTACATATCTGATCGACACTTCTATGTAAAAGTTAAAGACGCTCACTCTACAATAAGGCCAATTAAAGCAGGTATACCTCAAGGTAGCGTTCTTGGACCACTCTTATACGTCCTTTTTACACAAGACTTACCTATCCCAATAGAATCCTCTTCTATGATAGCAACTTTCGCAGATGACACAATTCTTCTTTATTCACATAAAGACTTAGCTAAAGCCTCTATTAAGCTTCAAAACATACTTGATAACACCAACTTGATAACTTGATAAAATGGGCCATAAAAATTAACGAAAACAAAACTACACAAGTTTTCTTTAAAACCAAAAGAGTTTTCGTGCCCATTCCTTTAAAAATAAATAATGTAGACATACCAATTGAGAAATCGGCCAAAATACTTGGGAATTCACTTAAACAATAAACTGACTTGGAAGTTGCACAAAAAAAAAGCGAAATCAAATGAAAGAGAAATGTCGTCAACTGAGCTGGCTTATGAACAAAAAAATCGAAGCTCTCTATGAGCAATAAACTTCTATTGTACAAAAGCATCATAAAACCAATTTGGACTTACGGCCTTCAAGTGTGGGGGTAGGTACATCTAAAACATCAAACATCAATATTATACAAAGGCAGCAGTCAAAAATACTTCGACAAATCACAACAGCAGAATAGTATATTTCCAACGCAGATATACACAGAGATCTCAAAATACAGACCGTTAAAGAAGAAATAGTAGCAGTTAGTAGAAGTTACCATACCAGAATCCTGTCACATTCAAACAACGAGATGAGTAACTTACCCATACTTGAGTTAACTACTAGACGACATCTAAAAACGATCCGACCAGCTGACTTACCGAACTATCAATAAACGCAAATTTATTTAATAAAGAAATTGTTATTCATGTTTAAACTTCTTCATTGATCTCTTTTTGTTTTTAATTAAAGTTTAAAGAAATTGTTCTTTAAATTAATTTTATTCCTTAGTCAATATTATAAAATGTACTAAATGTTGCTGTAGACAGAGGTATAAATTTAATCATAGGAAATAAAAAAAAAAAAAAAAAAAACCTACAAAACTCCATATTGCAACAACTAAATTATGTGTAGAACTGATTAAAATGAAAAGACAGCACATTGTGCAGGTTCTGTAGAACATATAAATCACTGCGAAAAAATATATTGATTTTTTTATACTTTAAAAGTGAAAAACGGTATATATTTGCTGCATGTAGCCATCTATTGCCTTGATAGTGCATGGAATCGGTCTAAAAATGGATGGCACCTTGTGTGAACGTCATATGACGGTGTATCGACCCATTTTCAGAGTATAGCTTTTTTGTCTCTCGATATTTGCATATTTTTTTGATTTTCAAAATGGACTTAATAGGAAAGTACCTCTTAATTGAGTCTTTGGAATTATGTCAAAAAATAAAGTTTTCAAATTGATTTTTTTAGCCATTCATGACCTGATGACGATTCCTATAAAAATTTCCATAGTTTATGACAAACATGTTTGAATGGCCACCACTCTAAATCCGCTTCCAAATTCATCGTTCTTCGGTAACATGTTGCATTGACTTTGAATCCACTGAAGAGCGAACATAGAGAAATCATTTCCACCCATACTTGTTGTTTGGGATATTGTTTCTGTGGGTTCAAATTCTCGTACATTAGTTCAACTAGCTTTTTTACAAAAAAAAAAAAAAAAAAACAATAATCAGAAATTGACCATCTTCTATCTTCCCAAACTTGTAGCACATTATTAAATTATTTCGAAATACGTTGCAAACTTACCCTTAAATTTATAATACCCGTACGATGCGTATGTATGTGCTTATATAAAGAAATGACTACTGTGGTTTTTCTGCTTAGATACGCAACAGTATTGGAATTTCAATTTAATGTTAACTTCTTTAATTAGAATGTTTTATATGGTTTTTGATGTTACAAATACATATTTATAAGTTCATAAATCAAACAATTCAAAGTTGTCATGCAACTTGTCTAAGTTATTATAGAGACTTCCTTTTCAGGCATATACGATACATAGTATACTTCTTAGAACTTATTCTTGTCGACTTATTATGTTAGAATTTTTTAATAATTATTATTTTTTTTTTGTTTTAGAAAACTTCTACGCGTCGAAATTAAAAGTTTAAGTCAATCGCATCAAGTGCCTAAAATGCTAATTGGCTTTTTTTTTATTTAAAAATAAAAAAGGCAAAGAAAGAACCCTGAAGTCAGTATGCTCAACTGCAAGATACCCTGTACTCAATCTTTATGTACCGTAAGTTAAGTCCCATCTTTGTATATACCTTATTGTATTGGATTTTAAACAAATACTTGAAAAATGGTGTAAATGTGTATGGGGCTATACCTAAATAATTGTTGGTCCTACCCATATTGGGATATTTTATTGGGACTATCATAGACATAATTTATACTAAATTTGAACTTCCTAGAATAAAAAACAAAGACGTTTTCATGCAAAAACCCAAATTTTTGGGAACATTTGTATG
>JAEIFJ010001931.1:0-71310 GCA_018903435.1 Leucophenga varia | reverse complement strand
GCGATTCTGTTTATTTGCTTTACGATTCTATTTGTTTCTTTATTTCTTGCTGCTATTGTTGTTGTTGCTTTTTGGTGTCAACGTATCTTACGTTAACTTATATGTACCCGGTGGTCAAGGTCCAGTTCCTTTGCCGTCTTCTCTGCCAGTTTTACAAACACTCCATCATAGAAGATGTGTATTATACTTCCACCCGCACCAGCTATTTAATCTTTCCGTCGTCAATGTATTCAGCTGCCCCTAACGACGTTCTTCCAACATGAAATGACTTGGAGTGATTACATCCATATTCTCAGTGTCTTCTGTCAATGGACACAGAGGCGGGTTCAACACAGCTTCTATTTGCGTTAGAAGCGTAGAAAATTCTTCATACGTCAAGCTATTATCACCAATTACAAGTTGTAGATGATACTTGACCGATTTTACGACAGTTTCCTAAATTCCTCCAAAGTGAGGACTTCCGGGCTGGATAGAATGCCATTTGATGCCGTTGTTCTCCAGTTCTTCCTCTAAATTAGCAATCTTTGCTTCTAATGTTCCAAATTGTCATTTTGACCTTAGTGCGGTGCGCCGTATCAATTTCGGCCAGTTTTGCATTTTTAGTTCCTTGTTTTGACGTTCAAGTAATGCTCGCGTATTTTCGTTCTTCTACGAGTTAGATTTTTCATTCGCAAGCTCTGTCGTCAACTGTTTTATTTGAAGCTGTGTTTTGCAACTGCGATCGAGCAATATTTCCGATTTAGATTGTTCTAGTTCTTCCTTTTTTAAGGCTCCCAACCAGATTGTGCATTGTTTTCAACCGTACCGTTATTACTTTTATCGTTTTTGTTAATATCCACAGTTTCGTGTTTTAATTCAAATGATGGAGTGATTCTCTGGCCCAAAGATTTGTAACAAAACGGTTTACGTTCTTTTCTAAAAGTTATTGTCTTAATATTTACTCCATCATCAATATTTTCATTTGCCTTTGGAAAGTAAATACTTTCATAAGATTCATTTTCAGATTCAAGATTGAGTGATTCCACATTTGTTGTATGATTCAAACGGTTTGAAAACAGTTTGCACTGATTTCCATACCGCTTACAAATCCGACTCCCTGCAGCTTCATATTTTGTCGCAGACCAGTAGAGCAGATGGAACACCACTGTCCTTGCTTCTCTTATAAGGCAAGCCTTTAGGTTAAGCTGATTAAGCCTTGACCTCGTCAATGCTCGGTTGTTTTGTTATGTTCATAATAACATTATCACGGATCTCCTTTTGCTGCTGTAACAGCTTGATGACCGTGTCTGATAGCATCTTCCAAAAATCAGCCCTTAGATTTTTACTTGATGCTCACAACTTACTATTGACTTAACGTTGGAGCAACTGAATGTATTTGCATTATTTTCATTGAATACATTCATAAATAATTAGTATTTTCACACAAAAATTAGAAAATGGGCAGAAAATTTGTATGGAGGTATACCTAAAAGGGGAGTGGTATCATGGTTTGGACATGATATTAGACGCGTTTTTAACCAATTTGGAGTGAATATATTCAAAAATATTAGGTATCTGCATACAATAAAATCAAAAAAAAAAAAAGAATAAGTTGGTATAAAGACTATATCTTAAAATAAGCGTGGCACCATGATTTTAACACTTAATTCAGAAAAGCTTAAGTTTCTGAATTTCAGGCCAAACTAAGCGAATGGCTAGATCGACTCATCTCGTCGTGTTGATCAAGAATATATAAACTTAATAAACACACCCGAGTGGTGTGCGGGCTGTCAAGAATGCCACCACAGTAGGCTCAGCTTGACGTAAGAGGCGTCTAAAGAGGCAACCCTCAGAATGAGGTTGGTTCGCAGAGTTCTGGCCACCAACCGGGAAACAACTTAAAACCATAAGAACACACGAATCATGGATAAGACGGCTAGAAGAAACAAAACTACTCCAGGTGGCAGACACAGAAGTGAAAATCCACCCGTGGTAGAACGCAGCGAAGCATGGATTCTGGAGGCCCTAACTAGCGTTAAATCTGCTTCTCACGATAACAAACACCGGAAAAGATTTAATGAACACGATTTAAAAATATGCACATGGAACGTCCAATCCCTTAATAGGGATGGTGCAACTGAAATACTGAACAACTGATTGACACTTTTGATAGATTTAAGGCTGATATTACAGCCATCCAGGAAATGCGATGGATTGGAAACGGACATCTAGAAAAAGCAACCTGCGACATCTACTACAGTGGCCATGAGAGTCAACGCATATTTGGATGTGGCTTCGTGGTTAGTAGGAAACTACGTTGTCTCGTCTCCAAATTTACAGCAGTAGACGACATCTAGAAAAAGCAACCTGCGACATCTACTACAGTGGCCATGAGAGTCAACGCATATTTGGATGTGGCTTCGTGGTTAGTAGGAAACTACGTTGTCTCGTCTCCAAATTTACAGCAGTAGACGAGCGTCTTGCCTCGATACTCATCAAAGCTAAGTTCTTCAACATCAGCTTAATATGTGTACACGCCCCGACATTGAATTAAGACGTTGCGAAGAAAGATGAATTCTATGAGCGGTTAGAATAACTTTACGACAAAATTGTCATCGGTGACTTCAACGCCCAAATTGGGAGATAAGAAATCTTTCGCCCAACCATCGGAAAATTAAGCGTACATAACACCACCAATAACAATGGAAAAAGGTTAATTGACTTTGCCGCGGGCCGCAACGTGGTCATAAGTAGCACCAGATTTCAACAGCTCGAACCATGAGGCAGCTTGGCGCGGCATCCCAGGCGTCCGCACCCAAATAGACCACGTGCTAATCGATGCAGGACATGCATCGAGTGTGATTAATGTACGAGGAACATCCCAACCCTCCCACTCCGACATCCGACTGTATAAACGATCAGTGAAAGCATATCTCCAACTAATTCAGTACGGCGACCAACGAGGTTGTGGGTTATACTAAACCTCGAAGGCAAACTAGAATATCGCATTGCTACGGCAGAAGAGAACATTGCTTATAAGCGAACCCTGCAAGCGGGAGCAACACGAGCTGTTGTTGAGCGATATCAAGAAAAATGGAGAGAGGAAAAAAAACTGTTTCAAACGCAAAAAGACAGACCTAGAAAGGCGTGAGCTGAAGGAAGTTGAGATGATGTGCGAAAGAAAGGAGGCTCGAAAATTCTATCAAAGAATGAAGCTTGGAGCATAGCTCTGTAAAGCTGCGCATGGAAACGTGGTGACAGAGTTCAGGAGTCACTTATGTTATGGAGGAACCACTTCTCTACCTTACTTGGGGGGCGAGGCACTGTGGTTGCGCCCATAGGCCAAAAATCGAAAAATGCATCACAAGCTTTTTGGACAAAATGCACACAAATTGTCTCGTAAATGTCCAAACTTCTTGATGACAAACCAGATTTTTCTGGAATTGTAACTGTATTTTCTAAAAATAGCATTGAAATCGCGAACACGTGTTTTGCACAGCTGATGCATTGAGTAAGCTTTTTTCAAATCAAAGCTGCAATTCAAAGTGGTCAGACGTCAGCTTAAGTGATACAGATTTAATTCATTAGCATGAATTTTGAAGTTCAAGGTATTTACTTTAAATTCTAATATAAATAATTAACCAACTTATTAAATTGTTCTTGTGAAATTAATTAATTTGATTCAATCTTTTTTATGTGTTTTGTGAACGTCTTTTGCATGTTTAGGTGGAGTTTTAGTTGTGATCCTAAAAAATTCCACAACTGAGTTGTATGTCATTGTAATTGTCTGGGTTTTAACGTAATAAATATGTTAAGCTTAGATGCCAAAATCTGCCAACGTGTGTATAAACGTAAATAGAGTGAC
Source organism: Leucophenga varia (assembly GCA_018903435.1). NCBI lineage: Eukaryota > Metazoa > Arthropoda > Insecta > Diptera > Drosophilidae > Leucophenga > Leucophenga varia. Next base: position 67,466 of record JAEIFJ010001931.1, on the reverse strand, counting down.
GGCGCGTCGTGGCGACGCCTTACGGTTTTTCATGGTCAGCTAGGCCCTGTTAAACATCTGTTTTGCGCATCGTGCGTTTGTTTTTGTTTTGTCTTCGTCGAATGTTGATGTCCATGACTTTGTTAAATCATTCATTCCTTTTTTAATTAATTATTTTAATATAATTTGGTTTTTCATTTTAATTTGATTCTGGCAGACAATTTTTATAAGTGTGTTCTTCCACGCCTATACATTTTTGATCTTTGGTGCACAGAAAAAGGTACCTATGCACAAAATTGAAGGCAGTAAATGATGTTGTACACGGAGAAATTGAAAAGAACGGCTACCTTACCGAACTGGACGCTTTATCAAAACGAATTGCGTATATGTGCAAAAGAATTGTAACTTTTTGGCAAAAGTTCAATCGAAATTCGCAAATTCGCACACATGAGGGAAAGCAGATGCTACTAAAAAGGAAACAACAAATTTAGTCAGACTTTCGAAATTTAATGGGATTAATAGTCGACAAGCCAAAAGCTGGTGGAAGTGGAACTTCTAATGATGGCAACACAGCAAGAAAGTTTTTCAAGAATCCACATGAATCTGCCAAAATTACAGGACTCGATGATGCTTAAATCATATGCTCAACAATTCTTCAGGCCATGTCTTCAGGACACAAAATAAATACAGAAAAGTTCAGGGAAACCGCTAAGCTTCTTGTCAATGAATATCCTTGGTACTATCTTCTTCCGACTGTCCATAAGGTATTAAATCACGGCTCTGAAGTAATAAAGCATTGCTTGGTACTAATCGGAGAGCTTTCTAAAAAAGCCGAAGAGGCGAGAAATAAAGACATTAAAATATTCAGATTGCAGCACACCCGAAAACTATCAAGAGTAATAACCAATACAGACTTAATGAACAGATTACTTTTAAGCTCAGATCCTTTAATTTTAGGGATCAGAAAACTATCTAGTAAACAAAGGTCCATGCTATTAAGGTCTGCTATCGATTTATTAGCAGACACAGTTTAAAAAATAAAATGTACAATAAAAACAAAAAATAAATACTTTCTTTGGATGGAAGTGGGTGAACAGATGGGAGTGCGATCAGTAAAAATTTTAGCTCGATATCTCTACTAGAAGTATTTTTGGCCGTTCACTCCATACAAGCGCAACCACTGTGCGAGGGCGGGAACAATGCGTCAGCGCAGAGGATGAATATCTGGCTACCCCGACCGATGATGGCACTCCTGTGGAGCCACCTGACTATGACGAGGTCTTAGAAGCTATACAAAGGCTTAATAATAGAAACCGGTAGGCGCAGACGAACTTCCCGCGGAGTTATTTAAGACCGCCGGCGAAGAGTGGATTCGATATATGGATCAACTCTTATGCAAAGTATGGACTGGTGAATGCATTTCAAGCGATTGGAACGTAAGTGTGCTCTGTCCAATCCTTTAGATAGGAGACTCCGCAATCTGCGCAAACTATCGCGGTATAAGTCTCATACAAATCGCGTACAAAATTCTATCTGGTTTACTGTGCAATAGACTGAAACCGTACGTAGCAAGTATTGTTGCACAATACCAGTGCGGTTTTAGACCGAAGAAGTCGACCATCGACTTCATATTCACGCTGAGCCAGATGCTGGAAAAGACCAAGGAGAAGCATATCGACACACACCACCTATTTGTCGATTTCAAAGCCGCTTTCGACATGCCAATCAGATCAAAGTTTTACAAAGCATTGACTGATCTTGAAATTCCGTCAAAAATCGTTTACCTCTGTACAATGACGCTGACAAACATTCAAAGCGTTGTCAGGGTCGGTAAAAATCTTTCCGATTCTTTGACACCAAGAGAGGCTTCAGGCAGGACAATGCGTTGTCGTGCGACTTCTTCAATCTTTTGTTGGAGTATATTATACTCCAATGCGCATACGTCGATTTGACGCGCAATATTTTCTTACAAGAAACTATGCTGCTCGCGTATTCCGATGACATCGACATAATCAGCAAAAATCCACGTACAGTGAGCTGGGCTTTCAAAGAAATTGAAGAACATTCCCGCAAGATGACACTAGGGGCAAATGAATAGCACGACCTATGAATTTTGTGACTACAGGGAATTTCGACGTTGTAGAACCTTCGACGTTGTAGAAAACTTTGTCTACTTGGGCTTTCAAAAAAAAAAAAAAAAAAAAAAAAAAACAAGAGCAATTACACCAGCCTAGAAATTAGACGAAGAACCACTTTGGCTAACCGATGCTTGTTTGGCCTCGGTAAGCAAATGAGAAGTAGAGTTTTATCCAGAACAACGAAAATCAAACTCTACAAGACGCTGATTATCCCAGTCCTGATGTATCGTGCAGAAACATGGGTCCTGTCAGAGTGGACAACGATTACCGTATTCGCATGAATCACGAGCTGCACCAGCTATATAATGACATCGATAAAGTCAGGCGCATCAAGTATAAACGTTTGCACTGGGCTGGACACGTGCTTCGAATGGATGAAGAAGCTCCAGCGAGAACGGTGTACGACAAAAACGTGGACGAAATTAGAGGGGCACGACAACGGGGACGACCGCCGCTGCGTTAAAAGGATCAGGTCCTTTAATCCAGAATTGATATCGAGTGGCATTGGATCATAACACCTGGGTTAATACCCTACATGATGCTCAGGCTTACCACAAGCTGTAACGGTATATATGATCTATGTACGATGCCCCCTTTGATGCTTTACAATCTTTCTGAAAAAATGAAAATACCCTCCCCACTATGTGTGTCGGGTATAAAAATTGTTGATTTATATAAGGGTACATAGAACAATAAATAAATTTGTCTGAATTTATTTACTACTCTTTTTAGTCCGATTTTGACAATCGTAGGTTTCATGATTTCGTAGTTAAATTGCCTTTATTTACAAATTTTTAAAATAAATAAAAGTTTATGTCCTCAAAAATTGGAATTAAAATTAACATATTTCAAAAAAGCGTGAAAAATAGTTTTTCTGTGGTTCAACGCTTGATACACATAAAGTATTCTTTCTATTTTCACAAATTGCACATTGCGTACAAAGAGGAACGAAATATTTTTCAACCCATTTTAAGTTCTGCTTTTAAAGTTCAACTTTTCTTGAGATTTTCAGTAATAATTCAAAAAAAAAGTCCACAAAAATTGATTTTTTTGACAACTCCTAAATCGTTCTTAAGAAAAATTATTGGTGTTGTTTTTCGAATCTACGCACCAAAATACATTGACGTTTTATTTATTTCATTCAAAATTATTAAAGTACGTAAAGTTTTTTTTTCGGCATAAAGGTAAACCATGGAAGAAAATGCAATTCTGAGCACGAATTCGGAATCAGCATGCCAAAATCCTTTGTATACACAATGTCCAGCTGCTGGAAATAGCGCTAATTTACAAATTTTGACTTTGTCGAAGGTTTTTTGGGTTTTATGGATCAATTCCCTTGTATTTTGGGGCTTAGATTCCAAACATGGCCTCCAAGTCAATTAATAAATTTGTCTGATTTAACTTAATACGCTATAACTTTTACATTTCTAGACCGATTTGGATAATCTTTACCACATTTCTATTTTCGAATTAACAATTTATCGAAAAATGTGGAAGTGTTCCAATTGCGTTTATTGTTCGAGCTCAAACGGCTGTTTTTTTATTATTTTTATTTTATTTTATTAAAAATGGTTTACTTATAAAGCGATTTGTGTCAAAAATAGTAAAAACACTTCTTCTAGCAAACCATGTTTATAGAAGGACCCATGGTTGAGGTGGGTCCACTATAGCATATAGCCCCCATACAAAACTACTACCAATTTTTGCGTTTTTATAAGAAAAATTATTTATTTAAGAAGCGATTTGTGTCAAATACAGTAAAAACTCTTCTTATATCAACCCATTTTTAGAAAAGAACCCATGGTTTGAGGTGGGATCACTATTACATATAACCGTTCAAAAACTTTACTTCTAATTTTTAATTATTTGTATGAAAAAAATGTTTATTTATGAAGCGATTCATTTCAAATGTCTTCAAAATACTTATTGTAGCAACCTTTGATCAACTATGTAGCAACCGAAGTTGACGGTTTTCCTTGTTTGAGGTTATTTTCTCAGCTATTTTCATTGATATGAGCAACTTACGATTGCCAACATAATCGAACCGATAAAAGAAATCGGTGTTAGAGTCGCGTTCGTAGTGAACTTAACTTTTTCCCATACCTAACTGCCTTCACTTTTTGTACATGATTTAACGCAATTTCGTCGAGTTTTTAACGCGTGCCAGTGGAAATGTTGTTTTTGGTAGGCTTTATGTTTATGTAATATAGTAATTGTAGTTTAGAAATTTAAAAATATTTTTTTTTTTTTACAAAAAAATGGGAATAAAAATTTACAATATTCAAAAAAGCATAACAATGTCATATTTTTCGTATATTAACGCTTCTTACACAAAAAGTATCCAATTGATATTCAAAAATAACTTATTGTCGTGTAGTAATGTCCTTTGATGCACAGATCAGCATGTAAAGGGGTGCTATTTGGAACTATTCTTTCTCTAGATATACATATACAGCCATAGTCAAATGTTATTACACAAAAAAATTTTTTTGCACATTCAACTTCCTTCCTTCTTCCTACTGTTGCTATTGATGTCAGACTATAATAAGATATGTTGTTGTAATCCTTGATCTATCCTGAATCGATCGATGTCTTATTGGAAAAGATAACGGTATATCGAACCGAGATTCAAGCGAATGAAGTAATGTGTAGCGGCCGTCAAAAGTTATTACACACATTTTTTTTCCGTCAAAAGTAATTACACAAAACTTAAACTTGAATATCTTGGTCTCTATTGAGAAAGCAATGAAATCTTATAGTGTAGGTTGTAGGTCTCTTCGAGTAGAAGAAAACGGTATGCTTAGAATATTCGGGGGACCCTTAGGGTCTGGATTTAGGGTCAAAAAACAAATGTTCCCTATTTTTTCACTTAAAGAGCAATATCTCTGTAAATTACAAATCGATTTTAATTTTTTAACATGTTTTAGAAAGAAAAAACTTTGCCCTTTCGAGGGCAATGACATTATTATGACATTTTTGATCGTACCTCTGCGTATTTTCAAGGCAAACGCAATTTTTACCATTTTTTTTATAAACCATTTAAGGTTATCGTACTTTTGTTACACTTTTTTGTTTGAAAGCTATCTTTATGAGAAAGGTTTTCTTAAAGTACGCAGAACTACGAGTAAAATGACTGTTTAATGATAAAAATAAAATTGACCAAGTTATTTAACTTTTTCTAACAAATTTTTTTAAAAAATTTTTGTTTTTAAATTCTTAAGAAAATGCTTAGAATTCTTAGAAAGCCTAATTTTAAAAAATGTGTTCATAGAAAAAGTTAAATATCTTGGTCAATTATTGTCGGAAAAATTAAAATCGGTTTGTAATTTACAGAGATATTGCTCTTTAAGTGAAAAAATAGGGAACATTTGTTTTTTGACCCTAAATCCAGACCCTAAGGGTCCCCCGAATATTCTAAGCATACCGTTTTCTTCTACTCGAAGAGACCTACAACCTACACTATAAGATTTCATTGCTTTCTCAATAGAGACCAATATATTCAAGTTTAAGTTTTGTGTAATTACTTTTGACGGAAAAAAAAATTGTGTAATAACTTTTGACGGCCGCTACTCATTACTTCATTCGCTTGAATCTCGGTTCGATATACCGTTATCTTTTCCAATAAGACATCGATCGATTCAGGATAGATCAAGGATTACAACAACATATCTTATTATAGTCTGACATCAATAGCAACAGTAGGAAGAAGGAAGGAAGTTGAATGTGCAAAAAAAATTTGGTTGTGTAATAACATTTGACTATGGCTGTAGAAATACTTAAAAAGTCTCAAAAACAAATATTTTGAGGATATCTAGAGAACGATCCTTTAGAAAAATTTAGTGGCCATTTTTGGTATTTACGCTCCAAAATACGGCTAAATAGGTCCATGTCTGCATTTTGGCACTGACGAAAATGAGCGGTAACTTTGTATGGGGGCTATACCTAAAAACGGGGGTGGCACCTTGGTTTTAACATACAAAGTAGTCGTTACTGAGAAAAACTTAAGTTCCAAATTTCGGCGTAATATCTTTATATCTTCATCGAAAAAATGCGTTGAAATAAACAGACAGACAGACGGACAGACAGACGGACATGGCTAGATCGATTCGTCTCGTCGAGGTGATCAAGAATATATATACTTTGTGGGGTCTACGACGTCTATTTCAATGCGTTACAAACAATGTGTGGCGGGTATAAAAATTGGCAAATTGTCGAAAATTTTGAAAACTTATAAATTGTTTTTGCCAACCTTCGAAGTTAGCCAATGTTGCAATTATTTGCGGTTTTTTGCAATTAATAAATTCGGCCTTGAACGTGGGAACATTGCATAGCTAATATAACTTCAGTTAGACAAGTCAATGAATTGGCTTGGTTATTCCAAAAGTCTATAAGATTGGTTGTGTGCGGTTATCTCGTTTATTTTTCGTACATAATTAGATCAGTTTCCAAATGGAAATTTAACGATGTCACAGGATCTACACTGGTGGAAGCATGATCAAGACAAGGAGAACAGTACAGTACAGAACTTTTCAAAAGAACACTAAACAAAAAGTTTCATCCAGTTATTGTTGTTGTTTTGTTCCGTATTTGTTTCGTTTCGTTTTCTATCATGAGCCCAAACCTAACGTTTTGTTAAGATCAGTTTCCTACTACTACTTTACAACTACTATATTTGTATTTATGTCTTTTTACAGATTATTATTAAAGCTGTGGATTTGCCTTATATAACGCATAACACATCAAACGGTCCAATAACGTTTGGCCCCGTTTTTGATAAGCAGTTTTTAACGGATGTTTTGAAACTACAGGAAAAAATAAAAATGCTGAATGTAAACGGAACATCTTTGAAAAAATATTTGTTTTGCACCTTTAATAAGGAATGATTCTGAAATAATAGACACTAGTAGTTGCGCAATTCAGTCAATATGGGGTTATTTTCAAGATGATTTAAGCCGATTAGAAGACCAAGACGTTGAAAACGGTTTCAATGTAAGTATATTGTTCGTTTTACATATTTTTAATTTAATCTAAACAATTCTATTTTAGGTTACTTATCTTGATGAGCTTTACGCATGTATTAGCAATCCATTTTTATGTTTAGCTCCATATGGAGGGCCAGTTGATCCAGCAATAGGATTGGGAGGATTTTTAAAAAGTGACGAACAACTGTCAGAAAATACGAAATACGAATCTGCCAATGCATTAATATTAACTTTTCTTGTGAAAAATCATTATAATAAGGATCAACTACAGTCGGCACTAGAATGGGAAAGAAGATTTGTAGATTTTATGCTTAATTACTCAAAATCTGGGATGAGCAAAAATATGGATATATCTTTTACATCAGAGAGATCAATTGAAGATGAGTTAAATAGGGAGTCTCAATCCGATGTGCTTACAATACTAGTTTCTTACCTTATAATGTTTGCATACATAGCAATTTCTCTTGGCCATATACAAAATGCAAAAAGAGCTTTGATTGATAGTAAAATTACACTTGGTATAGGCGGTGTTATAATTGTTCTAGCATCGGTAATCTCTTCGATAGGAGTGTATGGGTATATTGGCGTTCCGGCTACTCTAATAATTGTTGAAGTTATTCCATTTTTAGTTTTGGCTGTTGGCGTGGACAATATATTTATATTGGTTCAGACTCATCAGAGAAGTCAAAGACGTGTCAATGAGTCGTATGAAGAACATGTTGGTCGTACATTAGGTACTGTAGGACCTAGTATGTTATTGACATCAGTCAGCGAATGTTGTTGTTTTTTTCTGGGAGCCCTCTCAGATATGCCAGCTGTTAAGGCTTTCGCGTTGTACGCAGGGTTGGCTTTGCTTTTTTGATTTCCTTTTACAAATAACTTGTTTTATAAGTCTTTTGACACTAGACACAAAGCGCCAATCAGAGAATAGACTCGATATCTGTTGTTGTGTTCGCGCCAAAAAGCAAAGCGTTCATCAAAGTACCGAAGGTTTACTATACAAATTTTTTAAAAGCGTATATGTTCCCTTTTTAATGAAAAAGACAGTTCGTGTTGTAGTAATGATTATATTTTTTGGTTGGCTTTGCTCCAGCATTGCAATTGCTCCACGAATAGATATCGGATTAGATCAGCAACTCTCAATGCCAGAGGACAGTTTTGTGTTAAAATATTTTAAGTCATTAAACAAATATCTTAGTATTGGCCCACCAGTTTACTTTGTTATTACGGATGGTCTAAATTTTTCGGATAGTACCACTCAAAATTTAGTGTGCTCTGGTCAGCATTGCAATGGTGACAGTGTTCTTACACAAATTTATATAGCAAGTCGACAGTCAAATTTGTCATACATTGCTCGTCCTGGATCTAGTTGGCTTGATGATTATTTCGATTGGTCTGCATCTAGTGGTTGCTGTAAATATAGACAAGCCTCAAGCAGTTTTTGTCCACATCAAGGTAAGTAATAAAATAAAAATATTTGCTTAGACTACAATTAAAAAAAAAATAATCACTTAAGTATCTATATATCTATCTATATATATAAAAATGTATAGCTGTGCGTTAACAACGCTAAAACTCGAGAATGACTCCACCGATTTAACAATTTTTTTTTTTTGTTTTGTTGCTCTCATCATAAATGTGGTCAGAAAGGAAAAAAATTTGGAAAATTTTGACCCGGGGCCTAATGGGGGCCTTGAAACCGGAAAAGCCATATCTTTGGAATGAGTAGACAGTAGAGTAGAGACTTGAAACAGGGCTCATTTGAAAGATGGTTAAAAAAACATTTTTAGCGTTCAAGGTGTTCAAGGGATTTCCGGAATTTGGACCTGGGACCCATATGTGGACCCAATAGATTTTTTTGACCAATTTTTTTATTTTTATTACAGGTGAGCACTTTGGAATGAATAGACGTAGAGACTTGAAACAGGGCTCATTTGAAAGATGGTTAAAAAACATTTTTAGCGTTCAAGGTGTTCAAGGGATTTCCGGAATTTGGACCTGGGACCCATATGTGGACCCAATATTGATTTTTTGACCAATTTTTTTTTATTACAGGTGAGCACTTCGACTGGATTTTAGAAATTTTTGAGCTGGGGCCTTATAGAGCCTTGAAAAAAAAAGTTATACATTGGGATTGAATAGACGTAGAGATTTGAAACTGGGCGCATTTGAATGATGGTTAGTCGTGTTTAGGGGATTTCCAAAATTTGAACCCAAATTTTTGAACAATTTATATTTAGCCACCAAATAGAATCAAAAAGAAAAATGCGAACAAAGCCGCGGGTACCTGCTAGTATATTTATAAATAATAGATACAAAAGTTAGATAGTGGGCGGAAAATTCGTATGGGGCATATATCTATAAATGGCGCGGTCATTTGTTTAGACATTGGATGAAATTAGAAGTGAATATATTCATAAATAATACTATATTCACACAAAAACTAGAAAATGATCGGAAAATTGCTATACCTATAAATGGGCGTGGTGCCATGGTTTTGACATTGGATGACATTAGAAGTGTTTTTACCCAATTTGGACTGAAAAATGTGTATTTTCATAAAAAAAAAAAGGAAATAAACGGTAAGTTTGTAGGGGGCTTTACCTTAAAATGGGCGTGACACTTTAATTTTTATACTTGAACTGCTTAGGACTAAGAAAAGCTTAAGTTTCAGGCCAATATCTTTAAAACTATGCAAATGAAACGCATAAACACAGACACAGACATAGCTAGATTGACTTGTCTCGTCCTGCCGATCAAGAATATATATTCTTTTTAGGGTCTAAGATGTCTCCTTAAACTACTATGTGTGGTGGATATAAAAATCTGACTTCAGATTTAATATCAGCGACCCAAAAATCCCTGAGCGTAATTTATTAGTAGAAATCTAAAATTTCAAAAAAAAATTCGTCTTAAAATTTTGCATGGACAACGTGCTATAATATTGAGAACATTAAAAGATGCAATTCCCGATATTTACGAAAAAATACAAAATGAATGGAAAAGAGAATATAGTGATTTTTTCTTAAACAAAGATAAACAGCGTTAACAACACCAGTCATAAAATTAAACGAAGAATCACTCTTGCTAACCGTAGCTATTTTGGTCTTGGTAAGCAAATGCGTAGTAGAGTTCAGTCCAGAGAAACAAAAGTTAAACTCTGCAAGACGCTTATAATACCTGTACTGATGTATGGCTCAGAAGTATGGGTCATGACAGAATCGGATAAGTCGGCGTTAGGAGTGTTTGAGAGGAAGATACTTCGGAGAATCTTTGGTCCAGTTAGAGTGGAAAAATGACATCCGTATGCGCTCGAACGATGAGCTGTACGATCTATAATATGCCATCGACATAGTCAGGTACAACAAATAGAAAATGTTGGATACAGAGGCTCCGGCAAGAAAAGTTTGTAAGCAAGACGTTAACCAAATTGGAGGGGCGCGGCAGAGAGGATATCTGCCTATGCCGGTCACCAGATCTTGGAAGACATCCGCAAAATCGATATTCAAAATTTGTATCGATTGGTGCGAAGCCTTACGTGCTGCCAAGGCCAACAAACGGATGTAGAGCAACTTATATAAAGGGTGATTTTTTAATAGTTAAGTTTTTCAGGTTAGCAGTACTGGTTGGTTATGTCATCCGAAAGTCATCTCTCAAAGTGGGGAATTTTCAGTATACCCTGCCACTTCATCATGGAAAGACTTACAGACGAGCAACGGTTGCAAATTGTTGAAACTTGTTATCAAAATTCGTGCTCTCTGAAAAATGTGAAAATACGCTGTTTAATCGAAACATTAGCAAAACGGTCGCATCTGGTTTGAGGAACAGCCGCATGCCATGAATCGAACCGGGTTTGATCCTAACAACAGCTCCATGTCAATAAATAAAAAAATTCTGCGACTATGCTAAGTTTTTACTTAAAAGGTCGTTCGGACTTACGTGTACAAACGTGTATTCTACAAGCAATCGTGATCAACCATAATGTGTCAAAGGTTGTGCTGTAATTAAGGTAGGCAACGATGTTCAATAGCCACACCACAACGTCACTGTCGCTACCGCCGACATACATTTTTTTTTGTATGTTTTAAGGGAAACGTTCTAGAAAAAATATGTGGATTTTGTTGTTTTAAATAAATCATGTAATCATGTTTGTTGGTTCACGTTTTTAGATTGCACTATTTTACATTATAGGCAAAATCGCATCTATATGTTTTGGGGACTCCAAAAGTGGTCACCAAAAGTTATTCCTTAGAACCGTTTAGTATCTTCAAAAAACCAATTTTTGGTGATCTTTTCAGTTATTTGTAAAAATCTCTATAATGGATAAATTTATAAAGCTTAACTTTTTTGTGTTGGATTGATTTGTGAGCATCGACTCTTCATGCAAATCGACTTCGATTTTAACTAATAACGCAGTATTTTTTATTTAAAAAAAAAAAAAAAACGTTGCTTTATGTAAGGATAGTTAATCTTTTCTCAAAGTCAAAAAATTCATTTGTCTGATTTTACTTACACCTTTTCACACTTTTAGTCCGTTTTGAACAGTCTTAGGTTTTATCGTAGTTAAATTGTATTAATTTAAAAATTTTAAAACAAATCCATTCTAAAGGTTTTTACTAATAACTGAGAAAATTACACAAAAAATGGTATTTTTAAAGATATCTACTAGACAGTCTAAACTCGTTTTTAAAGCCGCTTAGAAATTAACGTGCACTCAGCACCACAGTCAATCAAAGCCCTAATCCCAAAAATTGTCCAAGATTAGTAAAAAAATTGGTCAAGATTACCTTAAAGCGCATTACTATTTAAGTTCACCCAACATACATGGGTATTGTTGCTACTTTTTGTTACTTCAAAATGATGGGTACTGAAATGAAAACTTTTTGCTGCTGACGAGGTAGGGGGGGGGTAAAATTAGAAACATTGACCGCAGTGTTCCAGTGAAGTAGCGTATGATGGGCTTTTTGACATTTTGCATATCCATATAAACTTTTGCACTCTTTTCTCAAGTGACTATAAGCTAAGGAATTCAATCACATATGCCTTTCTTTTACTAGATAGCTCTTTGAATATGATTTAGTTCCAAGAATCTAGATCACTTAGAAAGTGTATATATATATATAGCGTTGCCAATCTGTCACTTGTTTGAACTTTAATCGCAGAAAGGATGACTTAAAAGAACTCGGATTTGTGGAACTGAAAAATCCTATACTATTAACTTCCAGACTAGAAAGACTTAAGTCTAGACTTAAGTTAACTCATCCTCAATAAAAACTCTCATTATGAATTCGATTTAATTCGATTCGCCTCTATTTTTGCATAATTTGGATAAGATCCATGAATGAAAGATAGAAGATTACACAACTAGAGTTTCAAAATAAAATTCTACTGCGGATCTACGTCACAAAGTAATTAAGAAGCCTACTCGGTTTATTGTAAATAGTATCGATTTTGTATAAAAAATGTTTTAAGTATGTAAACCCTATAATTTTTATATCCGTTACACATAGTCATTTTGTCCGAAAATTTGTAAGGCATTGAAGGAGGCATCGAAGAACCCATAAGGTATACATATATGTATATATTCTTCTTGGCATGAAATTTTAAACTTAAGCTTTTTTTGGTTCTAGGCAGTTTGTATGTCAGAATCAATGTGCCACCCCCATTTTTAGGCATAGACCCCATACAAATTTACCTCCTATTTTCGAATTTTTGTATGAAAATAGGTATTATTTATGAACATATTTGCTCTAAATTGGATAAAAACACTTTTTATGTCATCCAATGTCAAATCTAAGGTGCCAGGACCATTTTTAGCTATAGCCTCCATCATTGAATTATTGGTTTCTTGTTTGCTTAGAGCTTTGGCAATATCAGGAATATAATTTTTCACTTTGTGCAAGATTTTCCAATCCATCATAGAATCAACAAAGTTCCCTCAATAATTTCTATTTCGCGAATAGTTTTTTTTAATTATAATTTATTTATGTTCTCTTTATGCTATCTCGTAGCATTTTTTGCATAAACATTGAAATCTATTTTAAAACAAATAAAGCAAAGTAACGAACAGCTGATTGCAGAAAGTTGCACAGAGTTGCACAAATTTACTTACGCAGGAGTGCAAAGTTAATTTTTATTTTTTTGCAAGACCATTCTGAATACCTTTACGGTTCACACAGTTTTTCACTGAGCATTTCATTTTTATAAATTTTAAATAGCTTTAATCACTTTTTTTATGTATGTATTTGTTTTTTTAATAGGACATATGACGTTAAGTAACTTGTTGAAAATTTTTTGGCAATTTGAAAGCTTAATAAAAATAAATGTGATGTGTCCTTTGTGACGTCACAATCGAAAACATCAAAAACCTGCGCAATGCCTAACCTCCTATCTTGCATCCATGAAGGTATATAACAATTGGGTACAGGGTTTTTTGTATTCGAGCATACTCAACTTAAGCGTCTTTTTTTTGTTTTGTTTTTTGAATTTAGAAGCGTGTTATATCAATAGAATAGGTTAAAAACATAGCAAAACTACATTATTGACAGTATTTCAGGTAAAGTTGTTGATTTTCATACAATAAAAAAATCTACTTAAATTAGATTCGGCATTTTATTTTAAATCAAAATAGTCTCTTTGAAAATTGGAAAAAGCAACAAAAATATTTTTATCTCATTTCCACTCTTCTGCCCTTCCATTCTGGGCTAAATTTACGATTTTGTGGCATAAATTCAAAAAAAATTCTTGAAATGAAAATCTTTTTTTACCAAAATATTCTTAAACAGCATACTTCAATTATATTAAATTGAGAAATAAACTTAATTTTATGGCATCCATGAAATTTTGGCGCATTGTTAAATAAAGTGTTTAGTTAACTGTTTGTTAAATATTTTAACCGTTTAATTTTCTTTGGGTCATTTTGTGACCCAAAAAGACAAAAATATTATATAGTATTATAAATTGTTTGGAGCTCATGTTATACATTATTTTATGCTTAAGCATAGTGCAAAACTGCTATTATTATTAAACCAAATATAAATTCTTGATCAGCTCGACGAGTCGATCTAGTCATGTCCGTTGTCTTTCTGTTTATTTTAAAGCGATTTATTCGGAGAATTCCGAAGATATTTAGATGAAAGGGTGTAGCCGGGTTTTCATGTAAAAAAGTGCCCCAACGATATTGAATAGCCTTAAATGAGGTTCGATAGCCCTTGATTTGAAAAATATTTCTGTATACTTAGTTTTCCGATATCGGCGATATTAAGGAAGATATAGGGACAAACATGTTTTTAGTTTTTATTTTTTTCTGCTCACTGAGTTGAAAAAAAGTTTTGATGAAAAATCTTTTATTTTCTAAAAATTCATATCTATCTTTAAAAATTGTTAAAAAAATTTTTCGGTCAAAAATTCTATCAAAATTTTTTTTTAAAGATTTTAATTGATGCTTTTACCATGATACTTACACCTACACAGGTAGATTTTTTCTAATATACATATATTCTCAATGAATCCTTTTCGTTCACACCACGCGTGTCCGGGGTATAAAATATGAAGAAGTCAAAGAACGCTGAGAACATAAAGAGAGAAAGAGAGTGAGAGCGCAATATGCGTATGTGCATGGTACTTGTTTTTGTTGCTGGCTAATAAAAAGAAATACATATTTTGACATATTTAATTATTTGTTTAATCTTATATATATTATAATATGAATGTACTATATTTTATATATTTTACAATAATATATAATACATATAACACCCTAAATTATTACAGACTCAAAAAAAAATAAGCAAATTAAATAAAATTGAAAAAAAAAAGTTCGCTAAAAAATGCTGCTGTGCCGACGGCAATCACACAAAGGCGACCTTGAGCTAAGCCTTTCTGTGCATACATACAATTTTTAATTGCTGGCAATGCTAGCATGTGTAATATATCATAGGAAAAAGACTAATTTTTGGTTTTTAATTTTTAAAAATATGTTCCACCAAATCGATTACTTTGAAAATTTTATGTGTCAAAGTAGACAAACAAAGGAATATGTCCTGAAAATTTCATAGGTGTATCTTTAAAGTATCATGGTAAAAGCATCAATTAAAATCTTAAAAAAAAAATTTTTGATAGAATTTTTGACCGAAAATTTTTTTTAAAAATTTTTAAAGATAGATATGAATTTTAAGAAAATAAAAGATTTTTCATCAAAACTTTTTTTCAACTCAGTGAGCAGAAAAAAAAAAAAAAAATAAAAACATGTTTGTCCCTATATCTTCCTTAATATCGCCGATATCGGAAAACTAAGTATACAGAAATATTTCTCAAATCAAGGGCTATCGAACCTTATTTAAGGATATTCAATATCGTTGGGGGCACCTTTTATATGAAAACCCGGCTGCACCCTTTGAAACATTAGCTTTTCTCGGCAACGTCTAAGTTAAGTTCGAAAATTAGTGTTTCATTTTTAGATTTAGTCCGTGTACAAACTTTCCGTCCATTTTTGACTTTTTCTAAGAAAATACTAATTATTTAAAATTTTATATAAGCAACTGATGATCTGATCACACATAAACGATTAAAAGATTTATGTGACGGGTATTTAAGTTTCGGTTCCACCGAAGTAAAAGTTTATTTTTGTTTAATTTTAATTAGTTTAAATTACTAATTTATCAGGGCTGTACCACCAAATCTTTTTTGGTTGGTTTCACATTTCTTATGGAGTTAAATGAAGTAATGAGTATAATTAACAATAAGTTTTAACTTAATTTAAAAAAACAAGATGGGATTTTGAAAATTTTTGACCCGGGGTCTAATGGGGGCCTTGAAACCGAAAACCCATATCTTTGAAGGAATAGACATTGACACTTAAAACAGTTCTCATTTGAAAGATGGTTAAAAAACATTTTTGACGTTCAAGGTGTTCAAGGGATTTCCAAAATTTGGACCTAAGACCCATATGTGGACCCAATATAGATTTTTGACCAATTTTTTTTTTTTTTTTATTACAGGTGAGCACTTAGACGGAATTTTAGAAAATTTTGAAGCGTGGCCCAATGGGAACAATGAAAACAAGAAAGAACGCTGAAGTCGAGTATGCTCGACTACAAGATACCCTGTACCCAATCTATATGTACCTTAAGTTAGTTTTATTGACTACCATAGCCATCATTGAATTGGATTTTCATAGAAAAACTTAAAAAATCGGGTATATCTTTGATTGGGTTTATACCTAAAATTTTGTTGGGCCTACCCATATTGGTCTATTTCATTGGGACTATCATAGACATAATTTATACTAAATTCAAATTTTCTAGAATAAAAAGCAATGACGTTTTTATGTAAAAACCCAATATTTTGGGGGGGGGTAATTTGGAAGGGGGCTATACCTAAAATTTTGTTGGTCCTATCCATATTGGGATATTTTATTGGGACTATCATAGACATAATTTTTACTTAGTTTGAACTTCCCTAGAATAAAAAACAATGACGTTTTTATGCAAAAACCCAAAATTTATGGGGTGTACCACCTTAAAATGGGCTAACCGGTTTTTAGTTGAAACTTCACGGCCGAGAGAGTCTAAGTTTCTATTTTTGAAAGCTCTACCTCTTATAGTCTCCGAAAAAACCGTTTTCATACGGCAGACAGCATGACAGACGGACAGACGGACAGACGGACGGACAGACAGACAAAGCTGAGCCAATACTAATTAACAATAAGTTTTATACCTCTAATTTAAAAAAAGGGGGTTGAAAAAAACTATTCACTTTTTACTATACTATTAATTTTTTTTAAATAATGTTTAACCTAATTGTGAATTATATTCATTATTTCAGTTAATTTCAGAAAAGATTCGAAACCAATTAAGAGAGATTTTGTGTGACACCCTGTATGTATTTTTTTGACCCGTAACACATTGTGTGAAAGGATATATTCATTTTTTCAAAAAGTTTGTAACGCATGAAACGAGACACCACAGAGTCCATAAAGTAAATATTTTCTCGATCAGATCTAACCATATCCGTCTGTCTGTAGTTTCACTTTTCATTTGCTCAGTTTTAAAATTCAAAACATACATAAGCTTTTCTCAGTCCTACGCAGGTAAAGTGTTAATTATGTAGCGACTTCTGTCAAATACAGTAAAAACACTTATAATAGCAGCCCATGTTTATAGAAGTACCCATGGTTGAGGTAGGTCCACTAAAGAATATAGCTCCCATACAAATCTACCACCAAATTTAGAGCTTTTATAAGAAAAATTATTTGTTTATGAAGCGATTTTTCAAAAGGACCCATGGTTGAGGTGAGATCAATACAAAAAATTACTTTAAATTTTTAGGTATTAGTGTGAAAAATTTTTATTTTTTTAAGCGATTTATTTTAATTGTATTCATGCTTTAACTTAAAAAATAAAAAAAAAAAATGCTTATTGTTGCAACCTATGATCACAATAGGACTTATGATTAAAGTAAGCTCATTTTAGAAAAAAAAAAAAAAAAGATAGTCGGGTATTTAAGCTTCG
The DNA here is from genome assembly GCA_018903435.1 of Leucophenga varia. Taxonomy (NCBI): domain Eukaryota; kingdom Metazoa; phylum Arthropoda; class Insecta; order Diptera; family Drosophilidae; genus Leucophenga; species Leucophenga varia. The sequence continues at coordinate 49,856 of JAEIFJ010001931.1, read as the reverse complement.
GTTCCACCGAAGTTAACGTTTTTCATTGTTTAATATACTACTGTGAACAAAAATAAGGAGAATTTGTTTGTAAAATAAAAAATTTGTATTTATTCTTGTAAATTAATTTCATCCCCTTCAAAGTAATCCCCTCCCGATAAAATACACTTATGCCTACGTTTTTTTCAATCCTCTAAACATGTCAAATAGTCCCATTCCGGTATAGCCATCAGCGCCTTCGGCGATTCAGCTTTTTTCTCCTCAATCGACTCGAAATGCGTTCCCCGGAGTGTTCTCTTGAGTTTTGGGAATAGCCAGAAGTCACACGGAGCCAAATCAGGCGAATACGGTGGTTGCGGAACGATATTGGTTGGATTTTTGGCAAAAAAGTCACAAAAAATCAGTGCAGTTTAAAAAAATCAGCATTTTTGGTACCAATCAGGACTTTACACGTTTGAGGCCCAAAACATCCTTCAAAATTGTATTAATTGATCCTTTCGATACGCCAATTTCATCAGCAATGTCTCTCATAGTTAATCGACAGTGTGCAAGCACCGTTGAGGTCGATGGTCGACCAGGGCGCTCTTCGTCTTCAACAAGTTCTCAACCCTCTTTGAACAATTTCTACCAATCATTTATTGTTGATTTTAGTAGAGCTCGGTCCCCATAAGCCTTCTTCAACATTTTTATTCCATTTATTCCATTCAGAAAAAAAAAATTTTATGACACTTCTTTGCTCAATTAAATCAGACATTGTAATCTTCGTTTGGTAAACACAAGCGTAAATATATTACTGATATTGATATTGACATGAAATTTGGCCCAGATATAATTAACAGTCCTACCAACTCAAGAAAAAAAGAACTAGCCCGCGAAGTTGAAATTGAAAATTCTCCTTATTTTTTGTTCACTACCATATGAAAATTTTTGGAGTAACTTTTGTTAACTACGTCGTATTGTCCATGAAGTTTGTAGTCGGTTGGCACTGCACTATGGGGAATTTGACCGGTTTACGTTGCATTAATGTGTTTTTCACAAGTATGCAAATTAACAATAATTATATGCAATTGTGTTATAAAAAAACTAAACTGATATTTTACATACCACATATATTTGTTTAACAGCCCTGTCTTTAAATAATAGCTGTTAAAGTCAGCTGTTGCAACGAAGCGCCACGCGCATTTTTAATGCTTAATTTTGCAGTGCATTTTAATATTTATTAATTTTGAACAAAACAACGTATAAGTACAAAGTTTGAAAGGGATGTTAATTATTCAGGTTTGTACCATGTGTGGCTACTAATATGTTGCTTGTTTTGTGCGTGTATTACTAATAGTTTGCAAATTTAGAAAGTGGTATCCATGAGTGAATTTCGTAAAGAAAGTTCAACTTTGAATCGAGCTACAAAAAATGTTTAGATCTGTTTAGTGAGTGTCTATAAACATGTTGTAGAGGGATCAATTCCTAATCCAGAACATCCAGTTTCAACTGCGAATATCTGCAATTTTTTGCAAAATTTCATTTTTTAGGAAACAACATTTCGATTGCAAATGGGGCCCTTATGGAAGTTTGGCGTAAGAAAACATGCTGTCGTGACATCTTCACTTTAATTAGTGGGCATATTGATGTCACCATTCTGAATTTGAATGAAAACCGTTTTAAGGAGAAAGCACGACTATTTTGCTTAAATGTTTTGAAAAAATGGAGAAAGTGGAAATGAAAAATGAATGAGCGAAAATCAAACTTTTAATTTAATTGGAACTGATAGCAAGAGAGTCTCTAATAGAAAGTCAACTGGACGTTCAAGGAAGACATTTTGTATTAAAGGTGAAAGAGCCCAGAGAAAGCAAGCTGCCGACCTCTCAAAAGCCCAGAAACACAATCCCCGTTTGCTGGTTCAAGCGGCATGTGGGGCTGCACGGAGGCGTGGGCATTTTGAACCCAGCAAATGCCAAAAATATTAGGAGACTAATAAGTACGCCAATTAAACAGCATTTATTATTATTAATTATTATTTCTTCACTAAATCTGAATAGGCGCATTCGAAAACATAAGCGTCTTGCTCTTCCATTGGAAATGATTCAGTTGCTATCCTGTGAATTTGAAACAGAAGACGAGCCATCAGACGATGCTGATTTTAGAGAGAAAGACCACCTTGACTTTTTATTTAATGTTGAAATCGAAAATGAAGAGCATATTAAATGATATTAAATTAAAAAAAAAAAAAAAAAAAATGGGGGTGGGGTGGGGTCACACCCACTTTTCCAAAAGTAAGGTATAGGTATGTATAACACTAGAAAAAAACCCCATCAAAATATCTTGCGTAGTTTGCAAGCTATTAATTTATGCCACCTAGACCGGTCAAATTCCCCATAGTGCACTGTCATCGGACTAGAATATGATCGAACATTTTTGGACTGAAGGGCTTAAAAGCTTGCCAATGAAATCGGAAAGTTTTTGATAAATACTGTGCGAACCTGTTTTGTCGGAAAAAAGACCGTTGTTATCGGTATACGCGAGCAATATTGTTCGTTTAAAGAAAATATTGTCCTGTAGCTCAACGTCTGAGCATTGGCGGAGTATGTATTTTGAGATTGTCTGAAGCCTCTCTTGGTATCAAAGGGGTTGGAGATATTTTTACCGACCCTGACAATACTTCGGGTGTGCAGAGGCGAACGATCTTTGCAGGAATACTAAGTTCAGACAGTGCTTCGTAGAACTTTGATATTATTGGCGACAAAGAGAATGTGTGTGTCGATTTGTGTCTCTTTGGCTTTCTCTAGGATCTGGTGTACTGTAAATATGGATTCGATGATCGAAGAAGTCGGTCTAAAACCGCACTTGAATTGTCCAACCACACCTTGTACGTATGGTACCAGACTGTTTCACAGTATGCTGAATTTGGCTGCAAAAGTTTGCGCAGACTGCGGGGTCTCCTTTCTTGACGATTCGACAAAGCACACTTACGTTTTAACCACTGGAAAAGCCAGTCCATATTTTTTTATATCATCACCAATCATCTCTCCCGCTTGTATAGCTTCTTATACTTCGGAGGCCCATCATCGGTCGAGGGACCCAGATATTCATCTGTTGGCATTTCTTTTTGCGTTTGAAAAGGCGTTTTTCTTTTCTCCGTTTTTCTCGATATCGTTCAACAACAGCTCGTGTTGCTCCCGCTTACAGTCGCTTATAGGCGATGTTGGGTAAGGCAATACTGCACTAGATCAAGATAGTGGTCTCAGTCGATGTTGGAAACTCTGTCGGCCTTGATTAGCACATGGTCTTTTTGGGTTCGGATTAGCACTTCTCCATTATTATTGGTGCTGCCATGGTAACTATTCATACTTCTTCTGGGCACGTGCATTACTTGATCAAGGATCGCAAGCGTCCTTTATTACTGAAAGGACTGAAGTGCATACCACATAGAAAAACTGATGTATCGTGTACGCAAATCCGTTACACTGGATATTTGCTCAAATATTAATCGTAGCTTTGTACTATCTGTGATGCATTTGTTATTTCTGACTTATCAACTTTTTTGCCACAAAGAAGCTTTTCGCCATTAGGCATTTTGTAAATTCTCTGTGCCTTGCTGATCCTCAATACTTTAGTTCTCGCCCAATCGATATTTTACTGGGAGCGGACATATTGCCTTGATACTTAAGGATGGAGAACGGTACAACGTCATATAGATAATCAACTAGTCAATCTCGACTACTGTCTGATGAAGAGAACGCTTTCCAGGAACATTTTCTAAATACATATAGCAGAGATAAGTCGGGTCGCTATATTGTTGCTTTACCCTTAAAAGATGAACTTAAAGGCCGTACAATATCTTTGTAAAAATGAATAAAACATTTTTTAAAAAACCTGACTTCTACAATCAATATCAAAATTTATGGATGATTATGAACAGTGTGGCCATATGAAAACCGTAGGGTATTATCCCCAAGATAACTTTAATATAGCTTTAAGTATTATAAGTTATATTGGAGTGTATTGCCGCGGAGGTAGATCATCTGGGTGGAGTCTCTTGTGGCGCCTTCTGCATTTGTTGATAGCGAGAGCCGAAGCCAATGGGTTAATGTGATCACGTAGTCGATCGATGTATCTGGAGCTGTGTCGAGTTATTTCATCAAAGACTGATGGCACATCTAAGTCGTTGCTAATGACCGTGTTATGAACAAACCACGGGGCATTGCAGATAAAATTCTTTAGAGTTGATGGAGTTCACTTCAAAAGAGTTACAAGAGTGCTTTAATACAGTAGAATTTAATAAAGAAGGTTTTACTCGTGCTTTAGGCTTAAATTGCGAACCATTAACTGGTTCTTTTACCTTTGTAGTTAACTTCAAAACATCTGGCGAATTAACTACACGAATTTTGCTTACAGATGCATCTAATTGTAAGCTGTTACATCCATTGGGATGGCTAGCCCCATCAACAATAATTGCTAAAATCTTATTTCAAAAACTATGGCTTACTGGATTTGGTTGGGATGACAATTTGCCTTCTGATATTTGTCAGCAATGGTTATCGTTTCGAGACTCCTTACCTCAACTTGAAAAAGTTCGCATTCACAGACTATATGCATTTTATAGTCTGTAAATGCGAACCTTTTCAAGTTGAGGTAAGGAGTCTCGATACGATAACCATTGCACGGTTTTTGCGATGCATCGTAAGTTTCATTTGCTACTGTCATATATTCATGTACTGTATTAGAAAACGGATAAGTTGTCATACGAGTTCTACAAGCTAAAACAAAATTAGCTCCTGTAAAAAGCTTATCTATACCGAAATTAGAGTTATGTGGCGCTCATCTGCCTGCAAAATTGATAAGTTCAATTTCAAATGCGTTTAACAACACAGTGATGTATATAGTACTATGGTGTAATAGCACAACTGTACTTCTATGGATCAGAGATGTATCAATCAAATGTACAGTTTACGTACCTAACACAGTTGCTGAAATACAGCCTTTAACAAGTATTACTCAATGGAGATATGCTGCGACATTTGACAACCCTGCAGATTGTGTAACAAAAGGTGTACTTGCTAAGGATTTGTACACACACACACACTATGGTGGCAAGGCCCTCCTTGGTTGCATCAATCTAGTGCAAAATGTCCAAAAGATATAGATCCGTCTCAAAATATAAACTTGGAAATACGTAAAACTACGGTAGGCTGCTCATATTAATACTCAATATTATCCGGACAATGAAATATTCAAGCTTGCAAAAACTAATTTGTAAAAAAGCATATATTGGAGTTAAAAATCTAAAAAAAAAAAAATCTGAATTTTTAACTGCCGCTGAACTACAAACTTCTCTAGAACGACTTATAAAACTTTCACAAACTATTGACTGTAAACAAGAAACAAAACAACTTGCAAAAGCAAATCTTGAAAAGAGAAACCAACTTAATAAATTGTGCCCTTTTCTAGATCAAAATGAAATTGTAAGAGTCGGAGGACGTTTAAATCTGGCTGATATACCAGAAGCTATGAAACACCCAATATTGCTATCAAAACGGAATCCATTAACTTTATTATTGATTATAGAGGCTCATCATAAGACTTTAATTGGTGGTGTACAATTAATGATAACGTATCTTCGGCAAAAATACTATGTTTCCAACGTAAGACATTTGGCAGCACGAGTTTCAAGAAAATGTCTCAATTGCTACAAATATGCAGCTAAACCAGCTCAGCAACTAATGGGTAGTTTACCTTCAGTTCGTTTAACGCCGGCCAGACCTTTTCTACATAGTGGAGTTGGCTATGCAAACGCAAAAATAACAAAGGGCTACATTTGCATCTTTTTATTTACAGATGCATTTTTAGCAGCATTTCGCAGATATAAAGCATGTAGAGGTAAATGTACTCAGATTTATTGAGATTGTGGCACCAATTTTGTAGGTGCAAAAACTGCTTTACGTGTAATGCATGACGATCTAAAGCCTACTCTTGCTAACGAAGGCACAACTTGAAATTTTAAACCATTGCTACGCCCCACTTCGGAGGGCTTTGGGAGTCTGGTGTAAAATCTACTAAATATCATCTTAAACGTTTGATATAGAATTATACAATGAACTTTGAGGAACTAAGCACATTGCTGGCTCAAATAGAAGCGTGCCTTAATTGACGCCCACTATGTGCACTTACTACGGATGTTGAAGCGTATAAACACTCACTCCAGCACATGAAAATGGCCACTTGCTCGAATTGTCAGTACACACACGACCAAAGAAGTCAACCAGCGACTCCATATTTACGCTGCGACAGATCCTGGAAAAAACCAAAGAGAAGCGAATCGACACACACCACCTATTCGTCGATTTTAAAGCCGCTTTCGACACGCCAATCAGATCAAAGTTTTTCGAAGCATTGACTGATCTTAAAATCCCGTCAAAAATTGTCCGCCTCTTTATGATGACGCTGGAAAACACCCAAAGCGTTGTCATGGTCGGTAAAGATCTCTCCGACCCCTTTGACAACAATAGAGGCTTCAGACAGGGTGATGCGTTGTCGTGCGACTTTTTCAACCTCCTGATGGAGTACATCCTGAGGCGATACCCAAACGTCGACTTTCTATAAAGAAACTATGCTGCTCGCATATGCCGACGACATAGATATTATCGACAAAAATGCTCGAGCGATCACCGGAGCGTTCTCAGACATCGTAAAAGAATTTCGTCCTATGGGACTGACGGTCAACGAGAACAAGACGAAGTACTTGAAATCCACTCGCATGCAATATGCACGTCGCAGACGGTCTTTGAGTACAGGGAACTTCAGCTTTGAGGCTGTAGAAAACTTCACCTATTTGGGCTCAGATGTAAACAACAACAACATCATCAGTCAGGAGATTAAACGAAGAATCACTCTTGCGAACCGTAGCTATTTTGGTCTTGGTAAGCAGATGCGAAGTAGAGTGCTGTCTATAGAAACAAAGATTAAACTCTACAAGACGCTGATATTGCCGGTCCTGATGTATGGCTCAGAAGCATGGGTCATGACTGAATCGGATAAGTCGGCGTTGGGCGTATTTGAGAGGAAGATACTTCGGAGAATCGTTGGTCCAGTTAGAGTGAAAAATGACATCCGTATGCGCACGAACGATGAGCTGTAAGAGCTATATGATGACATCGACATAGTCAGGAACATCTAATACAAAAGGCTGTCCTGGGCTGGTCACCTGTGTCGGATGGACACAGAAGCTCCAGCAAGAAAAGTTTGAAAGTGAATCAAATCGGAGGGGCGCGGCAGAGAGGACGTCCGCCGCTGCGTTGGTAGGACCAGCTTGGGTGGTTGGTTGGATGTCCATAGCGAACATAGAAACCTTTTTACTACTATATATAGATATTATAAGAAAAACGCTAACTTCGTGTTCAGCATTTGTATTAAATTTTATCTAAAAATGCTAAACGAATTGAAAATGTTCTTAAAAATTTAGATATTCTCGGTCCGATCTCAACCAATTTTAAACTGAAAATTTGGCTTCACATAAGAAGCATTTGTAACATTAGAAGCCATTCGTTCATCAAATATTTTTTTCCATATAAGAATTCGAAAATTAGCGGTATGTTTATATGGGGGCTATACCTAAAAGTGTGCGTGGTACGTAAATTTGAACATACGAAGTACACAGTACCTGGAAAAGCTAAAGTTTAAAATTTTAGCCGAATATCTGTGCGAATAAATCGCGCAGAAACAAACAGACGAACATAAATAGATCGGCTCATCTCGTCAAGATGATCAAGAATATATATACTTTGTAGTTTCCACAATGTCTCCTTTAATGCGCTACAGACTTTCTAACTGAATAAACCTGTTTCCCACCATGTGTGACAGGTATAATGAATGTGTGTTTGTATGTAGGTTTGTGCGTTAAAGTACCGATATTCCTGAAGATTTTAAAGAGTGTAACTGGGACCCTGAAAGGAATAATAGGCTATTTTTTTCCCTTAACTTTTCTCTGTGTGTAACTGAAACCCTTTAAGGAATAATAGATTACCAATAACATACGTTCTTAAATAAATCTAGACCACAGAGAATGAAACATGGTTCGGCCTTGCTGACTTTTGCAACACGACTTTTTAAAGTTTCTTTCGTGAAAAATGCAAATTTATTTAAATTAAAATTGAGTATCGACATAATTATTTTAACCATTTTTATACCCGCCACACATAGTGTAAGGGGTATATTCAGTTTGTCTGATATTTGTAACGCATTGAAGGAGACGTCGTAGACCCCATAAGGTATATATTCTTGATCTCCTCGATGAGACGAATCGATCTAGCCATGTCCGCCTGTCTGTCCATCTGTCTGTCTGTTTATTTCTACGAATGTTTTTTGATGAAGATATAAAGATATTACGCCGAAATTTGGAACCTAAGCTTTTCTCGGTAACGACTACGTTAAAGGTATTATTTATGAATATATTCACTTCAAATTGCTCGAAGGTGCCCAGCCCATTTTTAGGTATAGTCCTCAAACAAACTTACCGCTAATTTTCGAATTGTTTAAAAATTGGTAGTATTTATGAATGTGTTCACTTAAAATTGGATAAAAACACTTCCATTTTTAGATGTGGCCCCATACAAATTAACCGCCCATTTTCGAATTTTTGAATAAAAATAGGTATTATTTATGAATTTTACTCCAAATTGGGTAAAAATAATTCCTTTATCATCCAATTCCAGAACCAAGATGCCACGCCCATTTTTATGTATAGCCCCCTTATTTTCAAACTTTTGTATGAAAAAGTACAATAATTATTTTCGAATAAATATTTATAAATGTATTTTACCCACCTTTGATCACACAAACTATTCAAAGATTTGTGTGGCGGGTATTTAAGCTTCGGTTCCACCGAAGTTAATGTTTTTTCTTTTTTTATTTAAAAAATCTTAAATCTTTTGCTATAAAAAAGGTTTAGGTCCAAAATGATCAAGATGTGCACTCTTTAGTGGTCAAATTAATCAATGTTTGCTTTGTCAGATGTTTAAATGAAACAATCTTTGAAATCTTTACTTGTATCATTTATAATCAATGCTGGAAATCCGTAAAAACAGCATTTATTTTAAAATTAAAAGTATAATTGTTATGAATAATTCGAACTGTTTTTTTTAAATAAAAATGCAATTTGAATTTTTATTATACTAGCTGAACCTGGTGTGCTTCGCTACACCCTTCATTTTTAAATGAAATAAAAAGTATTTTTATAGATACGAGAATGTATTTTAATAATGCTACTAAGTTATTTATAAGACGTATTTTATTAATTATTTTATAAATTACTAGCTGAACTACACGGCCTAGCTCGTGTCATGTACATATATCAAATTTCATTGACGATTTTTTTTGATTCGTTTTATATGGTGCACTAACATGTATCTCGAACTTTTTTTTCTGGATTTGAAAATCTTGCTGGATACGTCTACCACAAAGTCAAAAATTATATTCCTGATACTAATTGCCAAAGCTCTAAACAAACAAGAAACCAATAATTCATTTATCTGAAGAAGGATTGTCAAAGCTGACGCCAAAAACAATGAATTTTCCCTACTAAATTACAGTATTTTTTTGGTCATAAAATGATCCAAAGAAAAAAAAAAGGGTTAAAATATTAAAAAAAAAAAAAAATTTTATACAAATTCGATACAATTTCCAAAAACCCGAGTAGGTTAAATTACTTTGCGAAGTATATATACATAGGTATGATATACACTGCCGATCAACCAAATGGACTCACAATTTTTTTCCCTTTTCTCTTTGATTTTCTGCTTTATGCTGTAAGCTATTAACACAGTTGTGTTTTTTTTTTAGAGCAAAGCAAAACATTTACAGTTATTATATATTCATATAATATATTGCTTTGTCTGTGTCGAAAAAATGTGGATTTTAGGCGATCATCAGAATAGACTCAGCAGCTGTAATTTTAGTTTCGGATTAGCTGTGCAAGTTGAAAGCTGCAAATTGTCTTCTTTATCAAATTCTGAATAATCGAACACAAAATGGGTCGTGGAGCAGCACTAAATTTGGAAGAAAGAGGCAAGATATTGGCGTACCGAGAATGCAAACATTCAACTAGAGAAATCGCAGAAAAAATTTCTAGAAGTCAGTCTGTTGTTTTTCATTTGTCTAAAAAATCCATCGACTTATGGAAAACCTAGCTGGAAAGCACTAACGCCCTGCGAGGAGCGAAGGATCCTTCGAGAAGTTTCAAACTCAAAGTGTTCTGCAGCCAAAATTCGACAAAATTTGGGTGTAAAACTAGTGTAGCTACCAGAGAACGGCAAGGGTACACCCTAACAATAAGTGTACCCGAATCATTTGTGCGTTTACGACACTTAGAGTGTGATCGGCACTCTACAATAATCCTTGTTGCAAAGTACTGATAATTTCGAACATGCACATAAGCACAATCGCAAACCGGTTTCGTGCTCTTTTTCTGCATGTATACATGAGTTGAGGCCGAGCAAAATGCTAAAGCAAAAGGAATGAGCGAAATTGAGAGCACAACACTTAATACAAACAATATGTGAGAGTCATGTGTGTTGTTGTTATTTTTGCATTGGCTTCATACATGCATACATATGTATTTGTTTTTGAATATGCACATATACATTCATATGCATACGTACTATTTTAATTTCCGATGATGTCAACCCTATTTTTTCTTTAGCGTCTTTGTGGACCTTTCGACTTAACGTTGATGGAGTAGGCAGCAAGTCATCCACGTCTATGTGATCCCCATAGGCGGCACCAATTTTGATAAAAAACTGTACCATGCTTTTAAATCCGGGCCCGGTTATTGATGAAAACGGCTGCCAATCTTGGACAATCCATTGACTGCATTTTTCAATAGCTTCTGCTTTGTCTGTTGCCGACACTTTCGTCACTTCTCTTGGTTGCCTTAATGTCATGCAACATTTATGCCGAGACAAATTTGATGTGTGGCCAGCCACAAATTTCAGCACTTTTCGGCAGGTGCTGCAAAATAGCCACACTTCCACTGCACTTTCGTCTTCTTAAACAATGGAAAGTAAAATGTTTCATATAACACTTCTTCCCTTATGTTTTTGTGCTAAAGTGCACATTCCACAATCAATTTTACTTTTTATAGAGTCCGGCGTTTCAGTCATTTTGCTTATTCCTTCTAAGGCATCAATTAACAACTGAAAGCGACTAAAAAACAAACCAGCGATCAGTGCTCAATGCCCTGCTCAAACGTTAAAGTTGAATACACTCGAAATCATAACTGTGAAACTTGAGTATTTCGCTCACACCACATTATTGCGCATTGCTTTTTGTGATCTATCGTTGCTGTTCGTACATTTGCTTTGAGTGCATTGTGCCGTTCATTTATCTACGCAAAATTTTTGGGTGTTTGGTGAAATAGAATCGACGCTTACTGTTTGATTGAGTGACGAAATGCAAAAACACGAAACACGGAAAGCGATTTGTGCGTTTGAGTGTGCTGTTTGTGAGTGCGACAAGTACTCTAAATTTATAAGTGTGATTCGGGTGCCAAAAAGTGACACCCTTGACGTTCTCTGGTAGTTACCGTAAGACGAGTAATCAGCAAGGTCAAACATCTGAAGAGATTTAAGCTTAAAAAAACCACAAAACTCTTCGGTCGAAGTCACATTGCATGGAAAAGAGAGTGGCATCAAATGGTTTTTTCTGATGAAAAACGCTTTAACTTGGATGGACCAGATGGATTAACTACTACTTTCATGACGTAAGAAATGAAGAACACTATTTGTCCCATCACCATACTCGTGAGGGGGGGATAATGGTGTGGGGTGCCATATCCTATTGTGGAACATTTGATATTCAATTCGTCTCATCTAAGATAAATGTAATTAAATACAAAGAGCTACTCCAAAATGCATTCCAACCTTTCGGGCCATTGTCGTGGACGATTCAACAAGATAATGCCCCAATCCATACTGCTCGAGTAGTAAAAAAGTGGATAAGTGACCAAATTGTGAACGTTATGGACTGGTCACCGTACTCACCTGACCTTAACATTATAGAAAGTTTGTGGGGATGGCTTACGCGTAAAGTCTATCAATCTGGTGGACAATTTGACGATGTTGAATCAATAAAATCTGCCATTAAAAACGCCTGGAGCGAAGCGTCCTTACACTAAAGTCTCTCTACGATTGTAACCCCGATCGAATTTTCGAAGTAATTTCAAGGTGGCTATACACACTATTAATTAACCTGAAAGCATTCTAAACACTTATTTGATACAATATTTCTCAACTAATTTGCGAATTATATTAAGTTTTAGACCTTGACCTTGAGTATATTTGGTTGAGCGATAAAAACTAAACCCTTTTTGAGCTTCACTCACAAAAATTTTTCTAAAAACTAATACCATTCAACATAGAACGCGATTTTTTCTTAAGAAATGAATAGTGCATAGTAAAATATAATATGTACTTCCAAATAATATTCTTAACACTATTTAATAAAGTTCATTTTATAAAATAAAAAACGATTCTATTTGGTTGATCGGCAGTGTATCTTAGTTTAATGTATTGTATTTATATACGAGGAGTGTTCAAAAAGTATCGTGAATTTTTAATTTTCGTGGGTTACGTATATTCGAATTTCATGTCTCTCACTTATGCCGACAAGTTCGGCCATTTTGAATGTTCACTTAATTGTTGACAGCTGCTTTGCTTGCACGTGTTTTGGATCGTCTTCGATTTTTACCTATTCAAAAAAATGGATCAAAGAACCTGTATCAAATTTTGTGCGAAAAACGAAATTTAGTGCGCGGATGCATTCCGAATGTTGACTGTGGCATACGGAGAAGCTACCTTGGACCGAAGCAACGTTTATCGGTGGTACAAAATGTTCTCAGAAGGCCGAGAAGATGTGAACGACGAAGAGCGCCCGTCGATTAACTATGAGAGACCTTACTCTACAGAAAGGATCAATTACTACCATTCTGAAAGATGTTTTTGGGCCTCAAACGTGTCGAGTCTCGATTGGTACCAAAATTGATGATTTTTTTTTTTAAACTGCACTGATTTTTCGTGACTTTTTTGCCAAAAATCCAACCAACATCGTTCCGAAAACACCGTATTCGCTTGATTTGGCTCCGTGTGACTTCTGGCTATTCCCAAAACTCAAGAGACCACCCGGGGAACGCGTTTCGAGTCGATTGAGGAGATAAAAGCTAAATCGAAGAAGGCGCTGATGGCTATACCGGAAAGGGACTATTTGGCATGTTTAGAGGATTAAAAAAAACGTTGGCATAGGTGTATTTTATCGGGAGGGGATTACTTTGAAGGCCACAAAATAGATATTCATGAATAAATAAATAATTTTTGAAAAAAACACAAAATTCGCAATACTTTTGAACACACCTCGTATATATATATATATATATATATATATATATAAGTGGCACTACAGCCGATTGTCGGCCTTGGCATCACATAAGATTCGGCACCAGCGGTTGTAATCCAGTGCCTCAATATAGCATCTCGGGATACCGATCCTGCGGATGTCATCTAGGACTTGATCCTCCCAACGCAGCGGCGGACGTCCTCTCTGCCGCGCCCCTCCGATTTGATTCACGTTTTGCTTCCAAACTTTTCTTGCTGGAGCTTCTGTGTCCATCCGACACAAATGACCAGCCCAGGACAGCGTTTTGTATTAGATGTTCCTGACTAAGTCGATGTCAGCATATAGCTCGTACAGCTCATCGTTCGTGCGCATACGGATGTCATTTTCCACTCTAACTAGACCACCGACTTATCCGATTCTGTCATGACCCATGCTTCTGAGTCATACATCAGAACCGGCATTATCAGCGTCTTGTAGAGTTTAATCTTTGTTTCTCTGGACAGCACTCTACTTCGCATCTGCTTACCGAGACCAAAATAGCTACGGTTCGCAAGAGTGATTCTTCGTTTAATCTCCTGACTGATGATGTTGTTATTGTTTACATCTGAGCCCAAATATATAAAGTTTTCTACAGCCTCAAAGCTGAAGTTCCCTATACTCAACGACCGTCTGCGACGTGCATATTGCATGCGAGTGGATTTCAAGTACTTCGTCTTGTTCTCGTTGACCGTCAGTCCCATAGGACGAAATTCTTTTACGATGTCTGAGAACGCTCCGGTGATCGCTCGAGCATTTTTGTCGATAATATCTATGTCGTCGGCATATGCGAGCAGCATAGTTTCTTTATAGAAAGTATTGCCCGTCCGGTCGACGTTTGGGTATCGCCTCAGGATGTACTCCATCAGGAGGTTGAAAAAGTCGCACGACAACGCATCACCCTGTCTGAAGCCTCTATTGTTGTCAAAGGGGTCGGAGAGATCTTTACCGACCATGACAACGCTTTGGGTGTTTTCCAGCGTCATCATTAAGAGGCGGACAATTTTTGACAGAATTTTAAGATGAGTCAATGCTTCGAAAAACTTTGATCTGATTGGCGTGTCGAAAGCGGCTTTAAAATCGACGAATAGGTGGTGTGTGTCGATTCGCTTCTCTTTGGTTTTTTCCAGGATCTGTCGCAGCGTAAATATGGAGTCGCTGGTTGACTTCTTTGGTCTAAAACCGCACTGATACTGTCCAACTATACTTCCAACGTACGGTTTCAATCTATTGCACAGTAAACCAGATAGTATTTTGTATGCGATAGAGAGGAGACTTATTCCGCGATAGTTTGCCCAGACTGCAGGGCACAGGACACTTGGGTTCCAGTCATCAGGCATAAACTCACCTGACCATATTTTGCACAAGAGTTGATGTACATATACATCGAATCAACTCTACGCCGCCGGTCATAAATAACTCTGCGGGTAATTCGTCTGCGCCTGCCGCTTTGTTATTTTTATGCCTTTGTATGACTTTTAAGACCTCTTCATATTCTGGTGGCTTCACAGGAATCCCATCATCAGCCGGAGGATCCAGATTTTCATCATCTCCACTAGCGGTATTGTTCCCGTCATCGCCCCCAAGTAGGGTAGAAAAGTGGCTCCTCCAAAGCCTTAGTGATTCCTGGACATCTGTTACCATGTTTCCTTGTTCATCCTTGCAGAACGAAGCTCCTTGCTTATAACCATCGGTCATACGTTTGATTTTTTGATAAAAACCATGGGACTCGTTTCTGCTACCCATTATCTCAATCTCCTCCATTTCACGCCTTTCCAGTTCTCGTTTCTTCCGTCTGATCTGGCTTTTTTTCCTCTCTCCGTTTCTCCCTATATCGCTTAACAACAGCTCGTGTTGCTCCCGGTTGCAGAGTTCTTTGTCGTGGAGTAGCGCTACGACATTCCTCATCGTACCATGTTTGCCATCGAGAATTAGTAAAGCCAATAACCTCTTTGGCTGCCTTAGCTAATGAGTTTGAGATACGCTTCCACTGATCGTTTATACTGTCGGAGGCCGTATGATTCTCTCGGAGTAGATGTGAGACCCTTATTGAGAAGGCAGCGGCAGTCTGCTGTGACTTTAACACTGAAACATCTAGCTTTCGTTGTGTGGTAGCTCGCTTGGCGTGCGCTGTGCTGAGTCTAGTACGTACCTTGGCAAGAACAAGGTAGTTGTGTGAGTCGATGTTAACACCTCTGTTCGCTCGTATATTAAGCACGCTAGAAGAGTACCTGGCATCAATCACCACATGATCTATTTGGGTGCGGATACTTAGGTCGCCACTGCGCCATGTTGCCTTATGAATCTCGAGATGTGGGAATCTGGTACTACTTATGATAATGTTTCTGCCCGCAGCAAATTCGATTAGCCCTTTACTGTTGGCTAAATTTACGATGGTTGGGCGAAAGATTTCTTCTCTCACAATTTGTGCGTTGAAATCACCGATTGTCAATTTTGATGTCATGCTTGGGGCAGTGATCGTAGAGGCTTTCTAATCGCTCATAGAATTCGTCTTTCTCCATCTCATCTTTAACATTTGTCGGGGCGTGTACACATATAACGCTAATGTTAAAAAATTTAGCTCTGATGCGTATCGAGGCGAGACGTTCATCTACAGCTGTAAACCTGGAGACGAGTCTGCGTAGTTTACTATCAACCACGAAGCCACATCCAAATATGTGTTGCCAGTGACCACTGTAGTAGATGTCACATGTTGCTAGGTTTATGCAACCATGGCCAGTCCATCGCATTTCCTGGATAGCAGTGATGTCTGCTCTGAAGTTGTTAAGAGTGGTAGTAAGTTCTTCTATTGCACCAACCCTGTTAAGGTTTCGGACGTTCCTGGTGCACATACGTATGTCGTGGTCCTTGTATCGTTTTCGGGGATCTTTTTTTTTTATATGCTTTAACGGTAGTTGGGGCCTCCAGAATCCTTGTCCCTGCCGCGAAATTACCTACGGGTGGATTAACACATCTGTGGCTGCTACCTGGAGTACTTTCGTTTATACTAGCCATCATTGCATTTGGTACACTTTGTTCTGTGTGTGTATCGATTAATAGTAATTTTTGAACAAGTGTAATCTTTACGGTGTTATCGAAACTATAAATATTTTATTAAGTGAACAAAAAGAGACATTTTAATTGAAATATGTATAGCAATTGCAATGTTTTTTTTATTTTGTTTTTTTTTTCAGATACAACTTGTTTGAACTGCAATATCAGCTATTCAAAAATACATAGGCCAAATGAAATGGACTTTGGAAAATATTTACCATATTTTTGATGGATAACCCGGACGATACTTGCGCTAAAGCTGGACATGCTGCTTACAGCGGAGCAGTCCGATACAGAACTGATGAAACAAATACACTCAATGTTCAATCATCATATTCAATGTCTTACCACTCAATATTGAGATCCTCAGCGGATTACTATCTAGCATTGCAGTCAGCTCGACTTATTTCAGAAAACATAACACACATGCTTCAAGGACACTTAATATCGCAAGGTGTTTCATTTGATGATGCACTAAAAGTAAAAGTTTTCCCATATTCTGTGTTTTATGTTTTTTACGAACAGTATCTGACAATGTGGACAGACACATTACAAAGTATGGGTATTTCTGTACTATCTATCTTTATAGTAACATTTATATTGATGGGTTTTGATGTACATTCTTCGTTAGTTGTAGTAATTACAATTACAATGATAGTGACAAATCTGGGGGGTGTAATGTATTATTGGAACATATCATTAAATGCCGTTTCTCTGGTAAACCTTGTGATGGCAGTTGGTATATCTGTCGAATTTTGTTCCCATCTTGTTCATAGCTTTTCGATATCTATTGAAAATTCGCGACTAAATCGATCTGCTGATAGTTTGACAAAAATGGGTAGCTCTATTTTTTCTGGTATTACTCTCACAAAATTCGCAGGAATACTTGTTCTAGCTTTTGCCAAAAGCCAAATTTTTCAAGTATTTTATTTTAGGATGTATTTGGGCATTGTTCTAATTGGCGCAGCACACGGACTTATATTTTTACCAGTTCTTCTAAGTTATATCGGTAAGTAACAAAACATACATACTAATTATACTTCTATATCATTTAAACTTTAAATCATACTTATCCTATCTGTACTTTATACTCACTAGCAGAACCCTGCAATCGGTTTTTTTTAAATTGATGTTTTTTTGGTTTATATAGTTTTTATTTTTAATTTTAAAATTATAGAACGCCATTTTGTATGATAAATCTATCTCACATTTTTCCATGGCATTACAAATGACAAACGAATAGGGAATTGTAGCCTTTTATATGTACGTGACAACAATACAATTGTCTTTATATTGATATGTTAACCGCCCTATTATATGAAATTATGTTTTGATCTTTCTAATCGACTTTTGAGATCAATTACACAGGTCGACAAAAAATGACATAAAGTATGTATATTCTTGATCAGCTCGAGGAGACGAATCGATCTAGCCATGTCCGTCCGTCCGTCTGTCCATCTGTCTGTCTGTGGCGAGGTGATTCATTCGCTCAGGTTTAAAGATATTGAGCTGAAACTCGAAACTTAAGCTTTTCTCAGTCCTAGGTAGTTTGTATGTTAAGTTCAGATTGCGACGCGTACTTTGAGGAATAGCCCCCATAGAAATTTATGAAAATAGGTATTAATTATTGATGTATTCAATCCAAATTGGATAAAAAACTCTTCTTATGTCATCCAAAAAATCGAAACCAAGGTGCCACGGCCATTTTTAGGTAAAGCCTCGATACGGCCTATTTTCGAATTTTTGTATGAAAATAGATATTATTTATGAATGTATTCACTTCAAATTGAGTAAAATCCTATCTAATACCTTCCTATGTACACACCACTGATATGGTACGGATCGAGCCATTATAACGTATAGCCCTATACAAACTTACCTCTCATTACCCCACCCATCCCATCTCGAAGTTCTATCTAATACCTTCCTATGTACACACCACTGATATGGTACGGATCGAGCCATTATAACGTATAGCCCTATACAAACTTACCTCTCATTACCCCACCCATCCCATCTCGAAGTTCTATCTAAGCCACGGACGATCACACATAAACTCTTTTATAATTCGTGTGACATATATTTCAGCTTCGGTTCCACCGATGGTAACGTTTTTCTCTGTTTTTTTAACTTTTAATCGGCGTATTTGAGCGTTTGTTTACAAAAGTACGTATGTATCCCTATACAACTAGTTCGTAACTCTTTAGCATTTTTGATAAACATACATATGTATATATTTTACAGAAAGCTTATTTTGTTATCTTTCATTAGGTACCATAACATTTATACAATATTATGTTTATTGTTTATAAGACATTTTCAACATTTTAACTTTATAAAATTTTGCTTCACCACAATTTTTGCACATTTATGTTGCTCAAGAAAAAAGTTTTTGACTAACATTTACATTTGAACTAAAGGGTTCGTATCAAATCTTATGGGAGTATTAGTTTATATTAGCCATTTATTGGTAAATATGTTCATTAAAACCATGTAGTAGAAAACATAGGATAAATAGGAAGTTACGATCGTAGAGAGAAATGTATAATAAGTCTGTTTGCTACATTTGTAAAATTACAAATATTTTTAAATTTGTTTTGACCTAATGCTATTCCTTTCAAACATTTGAACAAAAAAACAAGCAAAAAGTTAACTTCGATAGCACTGAAGCTCAAATACCCGCCACACGAAACTTTAAAAAAATATAAGGTGAGTTTCTATGAGGTCTATATGTTATAGTGGTCCGATCCTGTCATATCGTTAGCATATTCATAGGATAACAGTAGAAGTGATTTTACCCAGATTGGAGTGAATATATTCATAAATAAGAACTATTTTCATACAATACCTGCAAAATTGGCATTAGGTTTGTATGATGGCTATGTCAAAAAATGGGCGTGACACCTTTCTGTTGATATTTAATGCCATTAGAAGTGTTTTCACCCAATTTATTTATAGTAAATATTCATTATAAATAATAACTATTATCATTCAAAAAATCTAAATATGGTAAGTTTGTATGGGGGCTATATCTAAAAATGGGAGTGGCACCTTGGTTCTGGTTCTGCCTAGGAGCACAAAAAGCTTAAGTTTTAAATTTCAGGTCAGTATCTTTAAAACTTTTCAAAGAAACGCATTGCAATAGACAGACAGATGAACATGGCTAAATCGATTCGTCTCGTCGAACTGATCAATAACACAGTGCGACAAAAAAAAATTTAAAAAATTTTATTGGATGGGACTAAGTGTAGGTTGTAGGTACAGTTAAATAAAATTTTTTGGCATACTAGAATTTTCTCTTGCACATCGAGATTTTGAAATAACGGTAAAAACTGATTTTTCGAGGTTCTTAGCGTTAAACAGCTACATATATGGGTTAAACTATACATATTACATCGCATTTCAATATGTCGTTGGAAAGTGGAAAAAAGCATCTTTCCAATGGTGTACTACATGTTATAACATTTCATTAAAGGCAAACTCAATTTTTTGTTTTTTTTTTCCACGGTTTTCGACTTTATCGATGATTGCTTGAACTATTTTGTTTGAAAGCTATATCTACAGTATAAAGTTTTAAAAATTACGTTTAATTACAAGTAAATCGAACATAAATTGACGAAGTTCAAGTTTTTCTAAAAAACTTCATCCAGTAAATTTTTTAATCTTTTTGATCTTTGAAATTAGAAGAGATAGAAAGTTGGGTTTTTCGCAAAAAATATATCCAATAGTCTTATACACACATTTCTCTCTTGTTTGTTGCTGCGCGATTTATTCGCTCAGTTTTAAAAATATAGGGCTGAAATTTGAAACTTAAGCTTTTCTAGGTCCTGTGTACTTTGTATGTTAAAATTTATTTAGGTATAGACTCCATCCAAACATTCACGTTCTTATACGAAAAGCATTTATTTAAAGAGCGAATGGCTTCAAATGTTACAAATGTTTCTTATGCGAAGCCAAATCTTCAGTTTAAAATTGAGATCGGACCTCGAATTTCTAAATTTTTAAGAACATTTTCAATTCGTTAAGTATTTTACGATAAAATTTACTACAAATGCTGAATACGAAGTTCTATTCACGTCAAAGGATATGTGTTCGGTCCAACCGAAGTTAACGTTTTTTTTTTTATTTTGTTTGGTTTAATTTATTGGATCTTCTCTGTAAGTGGAGACTAACAATAATAGTTCTTAAAACTAAGACGAGTTTTATTATGGCGGCCCTAAAAAATTAAGGAAGTAAATCCTATTGACGTAATTTAGGCCTCCAGTCGGAGGCTAATGTTAATATTGTGTCGATATATTTGCGGCCATAAGAGGATAACAATGGGCTTAAAGGTCATTTCTTTTAAGTCGAGTTTGACTGGCTAGTCGATTAAGATTTCGAGCAATTGGGTTTGGATGAGAGTGCACATTTTCCCTATAATGTGGTTTTTGATGGACTATTTCAGTTTTCACAAAAAGGAATATTGAGATCAGTGGCCTTACATTTAAAAATATATATTTAACAAATATTGATATAATCGATATAATCGATTTGCTGTATTATTAGAATTATCCGTTAGCCTCGTAAACAGCTGATGGAATTAGATGATGTAGTTAAAGAAATGACGAAGAAAATGTTTGAGTTCAAAACAGAATCTTAATTTTTATACCCTGTACCCAAAGGATAAAAGGGTATATTAAGTTTGTGCGAATGTATGTAACAGGCAGAAGGAGCCAAGATAGACCATATAAAGTATATATATTGTTGATCAGCATTGGAAGGGGAGTCGAACTAGCTATGTCTGTCTGTCCGTCCGTCTGTCCGTCCTGCTGTCTGCCGTATGAGAGAGATTATATCGAAGACTATAAGAGGTAGAGCCACCATATTTGACTCTACTGAGCCGTCAAGTGTTCACTTGCAAACGGATTTTCTCTAGACCCATTTTAAAGGGTACCCCCATACAAATGTACCCCAAAATTTTAGGTTTTTGCATAAAAACGTCATTGTTTTTTATTCTAGGAAAATCAAACTTAGTATAAATTATGTCTATGATAGTCCCAATAAAATATCCCAATATGGATAGGACCAATAAAATTTTAGGTATAGCCCCCATACAAATATATCCCAAAATTTTAGGTTTTTGCAAAAAAACGTCATTGTTTTTTATTCTAGAAAGTTCAAACTTAGTATTCATTATGTCTATGATAGTCCCAATAAAAAATCTCAATATGGGTAGGACCAACACAGTTTTAGGTATAGCCCCCATATAAATTTACCCCATTTTTCAAGTTTTTGTTTGAAAATTCAATACAATAAGGTATATACAATGATAGGACTTAATTTAAGGTACATAAAGATTGGGTACAGGGTATCTTGCAGTCGAGCATACTCGACTTCAGCGTTCTTTCTTGTTTTATATACTTGAATGAAATTTTTCACTATGGGTCCATGGAGCTATTCCTAGGGGCCCACCGATGCACTATGGTTTTTTTTTTTTGACATTTTTTGGCATAAATTCAAATTTTTTTTTTTCCGACTTCAAATATATATATTTTTTTATCATCTACATATTCAAATTAAAAGAAATCATCAACGGTTTTGCATGGAGTTGCCACCTTTTTTTTTGGCGGGCCATCCAAAACAGATGATTTTTCGAAGCGCGCGTCATTGACAAATCAGGTGAAAATATTGTCTGTGTGTACTTGGGCACACTTCAACGAATAAAAGCTTAACAAAAAGTGTAAATATGGAAAACGCAAGTCCAGGTATTTAAAAATCTAGTATAATACAGCTTTTGTTATTGTTGAGTGGTTTTGTCATTGATATTTAAATGTGTTGTTATGTGTTTTGTTAAGATAACTCCTAATTAATTGTCTTGTGTTTCGAGAACTGGAACTTCTGTATGGCAAAGAGTTGCAAAATGGTTTAAATGCTATCTTGTTAAGGCAAGTAAGCTAATTTCAATGTCATTAATATTTCCTGCTAATATTTGTTCCATTTAACAAAAATTGGCTTTATTGCAGCTAAGATCGTGTTTAGCCATTCTGAGCTAATTAATGTTTGGAGCAACAACATTCGCCAAGCAGACGCAGTAACACAATTTAATATCAATCAAATATCTGAACCAATTTGAAAATGAAAATTTGACTTGTTATAAGAAGCATTTGTACCATAATTGAAGCCATTAGCTCTATAAATAAATTGTTTTTCGTATAAGAAATTCATAAAATGTTGTACGTTTGTATGGGGGCTATACCTAAAAATGGACGTGGCACATTGATTTTAACATAGAAAGTACACAGGACCTAGAAAATCTTAAGTTTAAAATTTCAGCGCAGTATCTTTAAAACTGAGCAAAAAAATTGCGCTGCAACACACAGACGGACAAGCGGACAGACGGACAAACAGACAGACGGACAAACAGACATACGGACATTTAAATCGGACGGTTAAATCGATTCGTCTCTTCGAGTTGATCAATAATATATATACTTTATAGGGTCTACGATGCTTCCTTTATTTCGTTACATACCTCCCGACAAACTGAACATACCAGTTTTACACTATGAGTAACAGGTATAAAAAAAACAAGAACGAACAAAAATCAAAATTCCTCTTTATTCTTACAAAAAATACGAAATTATTTTAAAGTAATCATCTATAAAACTAACATTAATGCCAAAAAAATTTACTTTTTGTCCATAGTGCGATGTGAAAAAATAAATAAACTATTGTATTTGAGTTCATCGAGCCATACACTCGATTAAATGCTTTAGCAACATCTAAGAATATTGTTGAACACTTTGGATAGACAAGATAACAGGCTTATGGGTCTATATAATGCCGTCTGTGTTGTATTTTTCTTAGGTTTCGGGATCATTACAGTGAAAAATTTGTTCCACAGAGATGGAAAGTGTACAAATTTAAATATAGCATTAAAAAGTATATAAATGTAATGATAGAGAGGTTGGGGAGTTCAATGATCAATTTAGGAGTAATTTGATCAAATCGTAATGCTTTTTATACCCGTTACACAAAGTGTAAATGGTTAAAGTTTGTAACGCACTAAAGAAGACATCGTAGACCCCATAAAGTATATGTATCTTGATCATCTCGATGGTATGAGCAGATCTAGTCATGTCTGTCGGTCCGTCCTTTGGCGGGAGACTTTAGCTTCAATGAGTCTTCAACATGGGGAAGTTAGTGCTCATTGGGGAGTTTCGATTTATTAATTGCATTTGGGCGAGCTCATTTGGCTTGTGAGATTTGCTAAGTTTACGTGTGTAGCAGGACAGATACACAGATCGCCTACTCTATGCTCCCCTCATCCCGTGTTTGTCTCCTTCTTTCTATCTCTTTTCATTTAGATTTAGCATTAAGTGCAATAACATAAAGAGAATGCGTGAAAGCGTGTCACTCGCTAACACATAGTCATAAGCAACAGATTGTACATTAAACAAAGAAAAGTAAAATAAAGCGAAGTCAGTTGTGAATTGATCATTACTTAATGTAACGTAGTATTTGTCCTTCTAAAAATTCAGAAGTGACTCAAACTCGCGTAATGAACGATACCGAAATGGCTAGCAAGGTTGATTCTAACTACAAAAGGCGCTAAGGCGAAACTAATAGTTCGATTGAGCTAAGTTTCACAAGATTTACTAGGCAGTGCTCGACAATGCGAGGTAAATTGTGGAAAACGGTTGGAAAACGCAGAGCAAAACAAAGCTAATATTAGTGGGCAACCAGAATACACAGATCTGCAATTCTATCAAAGTGACGTCCCCAAGACATCACAACAAGAAGTCGAGAATATTCTTCAACACCAAGAACCTGTGAATATTCTTAATCAATTGTGGTCTGAGGTAAATGCAAACAAAGCATTACTGCTACACATTCAAACAGGCACAGGCAACGTCGCGACACAACAACAACAAGTACAGCAAATGTCTACTAGCGAAAGTCGTGACTGTGCAGACAATAACAACAGCGAGAATAACGACAGCGCAGGCGACAACAAGCGAATTAAGAATAGAAAAACAAACAAAGAAAAATGAATTGACTAGTTCAGTTCAGTTGTTCAACAGTGCAAAAGAAACAGCGTTTTAGTCAACTAATATATAACTTAGACAACAGTTATTTGCGAATGTTGTTTATCGTAAAATTGAAAGGAAAGGTTCAACAGTATTGAAATATTGTGCGATCAATTGACTGTGGTGTTTGAATAAAAAGTTTCAAAAATCGATATGAGACGTTGATTCGAACAGCGTAAATGGCATTAAAAAGACTTTCATGAAAAATTGGGACTGACTAAGGCTATCAACGTCGACGACGACGAACTTATGGAGCATTTAATACCTTCGGCGCACTTGCGCGATCAGGCACGCATACAACTTTTATCAAGCCGGATCAGGTGCAGCAGGCATATGCCAACGTTCGCCTACCAAAACAACAACCAACAAGCAACTTTATGAAGACAACATCAGCACAGCGCGACGAAAGAGAACTACGTTGCCACAATTGTAACTCGAAGGGGCACTTCTCCAGAGACTGCCGCATACCAAAAAGGGATCCCGGTTCATGATACGCATGTGGTAAAATGGAACATCTAGTTGCACAATGTACTCTAAGAAAAAGTGCGAGCAGCGTCAATAACTGCGTAAGATACTTTAAAATGTATTTCGATTCAAATATAGAGTTAAGCATAATTTCAGAATGCCTAATAGACTCAGGTAGCGCGACTTAATTGATTAAATGATACCGTGTTCCAAATGAAATTTAATTTGATTTGGTGTTTATTTATTTAAATATCACAACTACATTAAAAAGAACAGTTGCTAAAACTAAAAAATTGTTGTATATAGAACAAAGAAATCGAAGTGAGTCATTATTATTATTATTATTAAAACATTGAACTTAACATAACTAGAACTTAAAATATAAATTTAGAAATCAAAATTAGATAAATTACTTTTAACTATATTTAAAGGGAGGCCTGGAGGAACAAGATTCATATTGTAAAATCTATTATATGTAGAACACAAAATTCGTAATGGATCATGGCTTTCACAATTTGTTTTACACATTTGTATGTGGAGCAATGAATAATTTCTTGTAAACCGGGATGGCAATGAAAAATTTAGCAATTGTAGTAAATATTGAGAGTCAACATCACCAGCGATTAGCGTTTTTCATGTGTGGGTAGATTTATTTTATTTTAGTCGACGTTTATATGGTGGTAAGTTGGCGTGTGGATTCCAGCCCAAGTTTCGCAAAGCAAAAAGAAGAAATTGCTTTTGCAAAGACTCTAACTGCACCTGATACGTTGAATATTGTGGATTCCAAGCACAAGAAGCATTTTCTAGTGTAGGACGAACTAATGACGTAAATAGTAGTTTCGCGATGTTGTATATGGGTCATTAAATTCTTTTGACCAACGTTTAATAAACCCAAGCAAACTCATTGCTTTGTTACATGTTATATCAATGTGTGAATCAAAAACAAACTTTTGGTCAAAAAGGACACCAAGATCGTTTATAGAAGAAACACGCTCAAGTGAATCATTTTCAATAAAATATAAAGCTAACAAATGGTTTCTACGATAAAACGTCATTACTTTTCACTTTGCGCAATTTAAAACTAGACCATTTCGTTTACACCAACAATTAAGTGTATTAAGATCTGTCTGCAATAGTTTGTAACCAAGTGGATTATTGTAACTCAATACAGCTTCACGTCATCCACAAACATTAAAGAGTGACAATAAGAAAAAACATTTCGAAGATCGTTAATAAAAAGTAAGAACAATAGAGACCCTAGATGACTCCCTTGAGGTACACCCGAAAGAACGTCAATTTGATTCGATATTATCCTATCAAATAATACACATTGTGTACAAAAAGACAATTAGGGCGAAATCCAATTTATCAAATTTGAAGGTAACCCTAAATGCTCCAGTTTATAAAGCAATACATCATGATTGGCAAGGTCAAATGCTTTACTCAAATCTGTGTAAACAACGTCTGTTTGAAAACCTTTAGTAAAACCACTATTTACTAAATATGTTAACTCCAACAGATGGAAACCGACCTTATTTTGAGAAAACCATGTTGAGCAGAAGAAAATAGGAGACTTACATAAAAATTGTAATTGCTCAATAATCACCTTTTTGAATAATTTTGGAGTTGCGCATAACTTTGCAATACCTTTATAATTGGATATGTCCGACTTACAATCCTTCTTATATATATATATAAGTGGCACTACAGCCGATTGTCGGCCTTGGCATCACATAAGATTTGGCACCAGCGGTTGTAATCCAGTGCCTGAAGATACCATCTTGGGATTCCGATCCTGCGGATGTCATCTAGGACCTGGTCCTCCCAACGCAGCGGCGGACGTCCTCTCTGCCGCGCCCCTCCGATTAGATTCACGTTTTGCTTCCAAACTTTTCTTGCTGGAGTCCATCCGACACAGGTGACCAGCCCAGGACAGCCTTTTGTATTGGATGTTCCTGACTATGTCGATGTCATCATATAGCTCGTAGAGCTCATCGTTCGTGCGCATACGGATGTCATTTCCCACTCTAACTGGACCAAAGATTCTCCGAAGTATCTTCCTCTCAAATACGCCCAACGCCGACTTATCCGATTCAGTCATGACCCATGCTTCAGAGCCATACATTAGGACCGGCATTATCAGCGTCTTGTAGAGTTTAACCTTTGTTTTTCTGGACAGCACTCTACTTCGCATCTGCTTAGCAAGACCAAAATAGCTACGGTTCGCAAGAGTGATTCTTCGTTTAATCTCCTGACTGATGATGTTGTTGTTGTTTACATCTGAGCCCAAATAGGTGAAGTTTTCTACAGCCTCAAAGCTGAAGTTCTCTGTACTCAAAGACCGTCTGCGACGTGCAGATTGCCTGCGAGTGGATACCAAGTACTTCGTCTTGTTCTCGTTGACCGTCAGTCCCATAGGACGAAATTCTTTTACGATGTCTGAGAACGCGCCGGTGATCGCTCGAGCATTTTTGCCGATAATATCTATGTCGTCGGCATACGCGAGCAGCATAGTTTCTTTATAGAAAGTATTGCCCGTCCGGTCGACGTTTAGGCACTGCATCAGGATGTACTCCAATAGGAGGTTGAAAAAGTCGCACGACAACGCTTCACCCTGTCTGAAACCTCTCTTGGTGTCGAAGGGGTCGGTGAGATCTTTTCCGACCCTGACAACGCTTTGGGTGTTTTCCAGCGTCATCATACAGAGGCGGACGATTTTTGAGCGGATTTTAAGATCAGTCAGAGCTTTGAAAAACTTTGATCTGATTGGCGTGTCGAAAGCGGCTTTGAAATCGACGAATAGGTGGTGTGTGTCGATTTGCTTCTCTTTGGTTTTTTCCAGGATCTGTCGCAGCGTAAATATGGAGTCGCTGGTTGACTTCTTTGGTCTAAAACCGCACTGGTACTGTCCAACTATACGTCCTACGTACGGTTTTAGTCTACTGCATATTACGCCAGATAGTATTTTGTATGCGATAGAGAGGAGACTTATTCCGCGATAGTTTGCGCAGACTGCAGGGTCTCCTTTCTTAAAGACTGGACACAGGACACTAAGGTTCCAGTCATCAGGCATACGCTCACCAGACCATATTTTGCACAAGAGTTGATGCATACATCCAATCAACTCGTCGCCGCCGGTCTTAAATAACTCTGCGGGTAATTCGTCTGCGCCTGCCGCTTTGTTATTTTTATGCCTTTGTATGACTTTTAAGACCTCTTCATATTCTGGTGACTCCACAGGAATCCCATCATCGGCCGGAGGGGCCAGATTTTAATCATCTCCACCAGCGGTATTGTTCCCGTCATCGCCACCAAGTAGGGTAGAGAAGTGGGACCTCCATAGCCTTAGTGATTTCTGGACATCTGTTACCATGTTTCTTTGTTCATCCTTGCAGATGGAAGCTCCTTGCTTATGACCATCGGTCATACATTTGATTTTTTGATAAAAACCACGAGCCTCGTTTCTGCTACCCATCATCTCAATCTCCTCCACTTCACGCCTTTCCAGTTCTCGTTTTCTTTCTCCCTCGTGCCTCATTCTTCTCTGGAGTAGCGATGCGACATTCCTCATCGTACCATGTGTGCCTTCGAGGATTAGTAAAGCCAATAACCTCTTTTGCTGCCGTGGCAAATGAGCTTGAGATACGCTTCCACTGATCGTTTATACAGTCGGAGGCCGGAGGATTATCTCGGAGTAGATATGAGACCCTTATTGAGAAGGCAGCGGCAGTCTGCTGTGACTTTAACCTACCAACATCTAGCTTTCGTTGTGTGGTAGCTCGCTTGGCGTGCGCTGTGCTGAGTCTAGTACGTACCTTGGCTAGGACAAGGTAGTGGTCTGAGTCGATGTTAAGACCTCTGTACGCTCGTACATTAAGCACGCTAGAAGAGTGCCTGGCATCTATCACCACGTGATCTATTTGGGTGCGGATACTTAGGTCGCCACTGTGCCATGTAGCCTTGTGGATCTCGAGATGTGGGAATCTGGTACTACTTATGATAATGTTTCTGCCCGCAGCAAATTCGATTAGCCCTTTACTGTTGGCTAAATTTACGATGGTTGGGCGAAAGATTTCTTCTCTCACAATTTGTGCGTTGAAATCACCTATTGTCAATTTTGATGTCATGCTTGGGGCAGCGATCGTAGAGGCTTTCTAATCGCTCATAGAATTCGTCTTTCTCCATCTCATCTTTAACATTTGTCGGGGCGTGTACACATATAACGCTAATGTTAAAAAATTTAGCTCTGATGCGTATCGAGGCGAGACGTTCATCTACAGCTGTAAACCTGGAGACGAGTCTGCGTAGTTTACTACCAACCACGAAGCCACATCCGAATATGTGTTGCCTCTCATGACCACTGTAGTAGATGTCACATGTTGCTTAGTTTATGCAACCATGGCCAGTCCATCGCATTTCCTGGATAGCAGTGATGTCTGCTCTGAAGTTGTTAAGAGTGGTAGTAAGTTCTTCTATTGCACCAACCCTGTTAAGGTTTCGGACGTTCCAGGTGCACATACGTATGTCGTGATCCTTGTATCGTTTTCGGGGATCTTTTTTTTTATATGCTTTAATGGCAGCTGGGGCCTCCAGAATCCTTGCCCCTGCCGCGGAATGGAGTATTTTTGTTCATACTAGCCATCTTTGCATTTGGTACACTTTGTTCTGTGTGTGTAACACTGGTTCTATGATTTTACGTCGTTGTAAACCACTCCACTGACCAACCTCACATCGAAGATTCGACGACTCTTACGTCAAGCTGAGCCTGCTGTGGTAGTATTCTTGACCGCCCGCTTACCACACGGGCCCTTCTTATAGATGGCAATTATAAAAGATTCTTTCCAAATTTTCGGTACGACAGATTTCTTAAGAGATAGATTAAGTAAATATATAGTAACAAAGGATCAAATAGTGAAAACGCACACATTTTAAGTATACCAGACGACACATTATCTTTAGCCGAAAAATAAATGACTTTAAGCGAAATTAGGTGTTTAAAAAGTGTTTCTTTGCATACAATAGGGTTGGTATGTACATGTGTAGAATTTATGTTTGCCCCACTAAGAGGACAGGCAGCGGATGAACATACAGATTGAAAACAGTGTGCAAATAAATTGGATGCTTCTATAGAAGAATTGGCAGTCACATTTTCGAGAAACATATTTGCAGTAAATTTACAAAATTATAGATAGATTTAGGATCATTACGAATGTTGTTTTTGATTTTTGCCAAGTATATATTGTAGTACTTTTTATTCGACGATTGAAAATTTGCTCGAGCTATTGCATATTTTCCATAAATATAACTAGTTTTTGACTGAATGTATCTCTTATAGTACCGTGACTTTACATTTTTAAGGTGGCACCATTTAGGATTCAATGAAACACTGTGTAAAGATGTAGGAACACATTTTTCAAAATAATTTGATAAAACTTTATAAAACACGTAACATGCACTTTCCATGTCGAGATTAGAAAACAAATTCGACCGGTCCGTACGGAACAAAAGAGAGTTAAGCTTAGTGAAGTCAGACTTACTAAAGCAGCGACGAATTGATTCACTCGTTCTATTTAATGGGTTATTTATTAAATAGTTTTGTCAAATATCTCCGCATTTTTGCTCTTTATTCATTGCTTTATAAAAAGTGTTACAGTGATCGGATTTAGTTCAAATATGCGCCTTTATGTTCGATAATCTGTTTCCATCTCGATGGCAACTTCATAATACCCCCCTTGTAGAACCCCTCTCCTTATTTGCAAAGAACTCGGACAGCCACTTTTCACAAGTCTCTTATGTCTTTACACCACCAAGGGCATTTGCCATGGACATGGCATGTTTCTTTGACTGTGTTGTGATCATATGTTTCAGTCTCAAGTTATAGAGTGCCAAAGACGGAGTCCACCAAGCAAGAAATTCGCCATATTTTACGTTTTTACTACCTGAGAGGTAAAAATCCAACGAAGGCGGCCGAAAAAATTTGTAAAGTTTATGGGCTCGATGTTGTAAGGATTCGCACAGCACAGCGTTGGTTCAATCGATTTCGTTCTGGTGTAGTGGATGTCAAAGTTGTACCCCGTACTGGTAGGTCAATCGTCGTAGAAACCGATAAAATAGTCGAAATCATGCAAGTGGATTGGCATGTTAGCACTTGTTCGATTGGCCAGGAACTGGGTATAAGACATACAACCATTTGGAACCATTTGCAGAAGATTGGATTTCAAAAAAAGCTAGATGTTTGGGTGCCACACGAGTTAACGAAAAAAAATCTTTTGGATCGTATAAACGCTTGTGATACGCTGCTGAAACGGAACGAACTCGACCCATTTTTAAAGCGGATGGTGAATGGAAATGAAAAATGGATCACTTACGATAAGGTCCAGCGAAAAAGTTCGTGGTTGAAGCGCGGTGAGCCGACCCAAACCATTGCCAAGCTCGGATTGACGGCCAGGAAGGTTTTGCTGTGTGTGTGGTGGGACTGGAAGGGAATCATCCACTATGAGCTGCTCAACTATGGCCAGACGCTTAATTCGATCATCTACTGCGAGCAACTCGACCGTTTGAAGCAGTCGATTGACCAGAAGCGGCCAGAATTGGCCTACAGAAAGGGTGTAGTATTCCACCAAGACAACGCTCGGCCTCACACATCTTTGATGACCCACAAGAAGCTACGGGAGCTCGGATGGGATGTCCTATCGCACCCACCGTATAGTCCGGACCTGGCACCAAGTGATTACCATCTTATCCGGGCCATGCCAAACGCTCTTGGTGGTACTACGTTGGCCTCAAAAAGAGGCTTGCGAGTTTAAAAGGGGGGCGTAATGAAGTTGCCTTCTAAATGGCAACAAAAGCGTCTAAATTCGATTACAGACACGACATTACTTATTGAACAACCCAATATATATACTTCTGTGTACAAAAAGTAAGGTTAATTTCTTTGTAAAATGAAAAATCTTTATTTATTCTTGTAAATAAATTTCATCCCTTTTAAAGTAATCCCCTTCCGATAAAATACACTTATGCCAACTGAAGAAAGATCATGCCTCTCATGAGAAGCTAACCTCCTAGTTAACTATCAAAAGAGGGGTTAACTTTGCCTTATGCGAAGTTAACAAACCGAAGAAAGGTATAGCCTTTAATGAGAATGAGGGGTTAGCTTTGCCTTATGCAGAGTTAACAAACAATTGCAAAGAGTTTGCAGTTTTGATTCGTGAAAGTTTTATGAAATTAAAACACGTTAATTTTCAATTAATTCACAAATATATTTTCAAAAAAGCTCGAGTGACAAAGTCCGCGATGCCAACAAACAAACCGAAGCCAATAAAGAAGTAATAAGTAAGAGAGCGACCCAAATATGTCGGCCGTCTTCTATGTGAAATTTGTTACTTAAAAAGTAAAGAGTTGCAATAAACTAGTAATTACATATCAAAGTTAGCAAAAAGAAATACATTGGTATTTTAGTACAAAATTTATCGATCTGTTCCGTTACATGATTAGAATTTAAAATTATAGTTGATGCTCACGCGTCAACACTAACGTTTTTTCCAATCCTCGAAACATGCCAAATAGTCCCTTTCCGGTATAGCCATCAGCGCCTTCGTCGATTCAGCTTTTATCTCCTCAATCGACTTGAAACGCGTTCCACGGAGTGGTCTCTTGAGTTTTGGGAATAGCCAGAAGTCACACGAAGCCAAATGAGGCGAATACGCTGGTTGCGGAATGATATTGGTTGCATTTTTTGGAGAAAAAAGTCACGAAGAATCGACGCCTTTTTTTCAAGAAAATTCATCAATGTTGGTACCAATTGAGTCGTGACACGTTTGAGGCCCAAAACTTCTTTCAAAATGGTATTAATTGATCCTTTTGATACGAAAATTTAATCAGCAAGGGATCTTATAGTAAGTCGACGGTGTGCAAGCACTAATTCTTTTACTTTTTGGATGTCAGCATCGTCCGTTGCGGTCGATGGTCGACCAGGGCGCTCTTTGTCTTCAACACGTTCTCAACCTTCTTTGAACAATTTATACCAATCATATGTTGTTGATTTTAGTAGAGCTCGGTCCCCATAAGCCTTCTTCAACATTTTTATTCCATTTATTCCATTCAGAAAAAAATTTGATGACACTTCTTTGCTCAATTAAATCAGACATTGTAATCTTCGTTTGGTAAACACAAGCGTAAATATATTACTGATAATGACATTGACATGAAATTTGTCCCAGATGTTATTAGCCCGAAATGTTAAGCCCGCGAAGTTTAAATTGAAAATTCCTTACTTTTTGTACACAGTATATATGTTGCACTACAGCCGATTGTCGGCCTTGGCAGCACGTAAGATTTGGCACCAGCGGTTGTAATCCAGTGCCTCAATATAGCATCTCGGGATACCGATCCTGCGGATGTCATCTAGGACTTGATCCTCCCAACGCAGCGGCGGACGTCCTCTCTGCCGCGCCCCTCCGATTTGATTCACGTTTTGCTTCCAAACTTTTCTTGCTGGAGCTTCTGTGTCCATCCGACACTGGTGACCAGCCCAGGACAGCCTTTTTGTATTGGATGTTCCTGACTATGTCGATGTCATCATATAGCTCGTACAGCTCATCGTTCGTGCGCATACAGATGTCATTTTTCACTCTAACTGGACCAACGATTCTCCGAAGTATCTTCCTCTCAAATACGCCCAACGCCGACTTATCCGATTCAGTCATGACCCATGCTTCAGAGCCACACATTAGGACCGGCATTATCAGCGTCTTGTAGATTTTAACCTTTGTTTCTCTGGACAGCACTCTACTTCGCATCTGCTTACCGAGACCAAAATAGCTACGGTTCGCAAGAGTGATTCTTCGTTTAATCTCCTGACTGATGATGTTGTTGTTGTTTATATCTGAGCCCAAATAGATAAAGTTTTCTACAGCCTCAAAGCTGAAGTTCCCTGTACTCAAAGACCGTCTGCGACGTGCAGATTGCATGCGAGTGGATACCAAGTACTTCGTCTTGTTCTCGTTGACCGTCAGTCTCATAGGACGACATTGTTTTTCGATGTCTAAGAACGCGCCGGTGATCGCTCGAGCATTTTTGCCGTTTATATCTATGTCGTCGCCATATGCGAACAGCATAGTTTCTTTGTAGAATATATTGCTCTTCCTGTAAACGTTTTGGTTTACATTCCCATACTAACTTAGATTTGGTTATGTGAGCATCCAGCTCTTTGATGTCAGCTTGGCTATCTTATAAAATGAAAACCGATCTGTCCCGAATCTCCAGCTGCTCCAGTAGCTTGCACGCCTCTAGTAAAGCAAGTATTTCCGCCTGGAACACACTGCGGAGATCCGGCAGTCGAAAGAACTCTTCCACTGCCAATTCATCTGTGTATTCTCCAGACCCCACACCGCAATCCATCTTGGACCCATCCTCAGTTCCCAGCAGCTCTACCATCCAGTCTTGCTGTGAAGGAATTGTGGTTTTAAAGGATTTCTTAAAATCCGAAGATTCGGACAAAAATCCGTAGGGCCACTTAAATCCGTCGGGATTTTGGATAAAAACAGCGCTGTGACCATTGCTAAGTGAGGACAACAAGCCTTATTCTCTTAGTCACAGTGCGCTGGTCGAGGCCATCTGCTTGATGAGTTGGTCAATGGGTAACAGGTTTAGCATTGCATTTAGGGCCTCGGAGGGACAGGTTCTAATTGCCCCAGTGACCCCAATACAAGCCGATCTCTGTACCCTAGATAACTTTTGAATATTATAGTTGTTTTTAAGAGCTAAAGCTAAAGCTAAAGCTCCATAACGGAGAATGATATTGCTTATCACGGAGGGACAGAGACCGGACACTAGTGTCACAATGTCGTCTGCGTATGCTACAACCTTTATTCCCCCCCAATCATGTTAGGTAAGAATAATGTTTATGGTCAGGAGATACAAAAGAGGGAAAGTACCACACCTTGGGGGGGGTTTCCTCTATTTGCGTATTTGGTAAGCTTAACATTGCCGAACTCGGCCCGAATAAGCCTGCTTTTAAGGAGTGACTCAATCCAGTTCTTGTTGCAGTCTTCCACCTGGAACTTCGTCAAGGACTCTATTATTGAGTCCTTATCGACGTTGTTAAAAACGCCCTTAACATCTATAAATGCTGCTAGGGTGTATTGTTTATGATGCATAGACTTTTCTGCAGTTTCCGCATGAAGAGCAGTTTCCGTAGACTTCCCTCTGAGATAGGCGTTTTGTGCCTTAGAGAGGTTGTTGCCATATATTCTCTCTCTTATGTAAGAGTCCAGAATTCGTTCAGCCGTTTTTAATACAAAAGAAGTGAGACTAATGGGTCTAAAAATTTTGGTTTAATATCGCCTACCTTCCCCTGCCATTGGTATGAAGACTACCCTAGCCTGTCTCCATGATCGAGGAATGTGGTTAAGGCAAATGCAACTGATCATCAGTTGACGAAGCCGCTCGACCATGACCTTACTGATCGTCTGTAGCATCTTAGGGATGATATTGTCGGGATCCGGGCTTTTATAAGGCAAGAACGTGCCAATATCCCAGTGTGTCCTGTCGATTGAGAATACTGACCTAGCTACCTGCTCGGCCCTGGTGGTCCTAGTGGGATGCACTTGTGGCTCTAAAAAACTGCAACCCTGAAAATGGGCGTCCATAAGGATATCAAGGGATTCAGTCAGCGTTTCTGTGGCAGTGCCATCAAATCTCCTAGCTGATTTACCAATATTTTGCATAGACTCGCAGAACGTTTGCCAGGATTCTTTCCTGTGGCCTGTGACCTCTGATCACGTCAGAGCACTCAAATTTGGGATTCGGTCCACCCTCCTCCAGCCTATCCTACACCATGTGGTAGGCAAGAACGTGCCAATATCCCAGTGTGTCCTGTCGATTGAGAATACTGACCTAGCCACCTGCTCGGTCCCTGGTGGTCCTAGTGGGATGCACTTGTGGCTCTAAAAAACTGCAACCCTGAAAATGGGCGTCCATAAGGATATCAAGGGATTCAGTCAGCGTTTCTGTGGCAGTGCCATCAAATCTCCTAGCTGATTTACCAATATTTTGCATAGACTCGCAGAACGTTTGCCAGGATTCTTTCCTGTGGCCTGTGACCTCTGATCACGTCAGAGCACTCAAATTTGGGATTCGGTCCACCCTCCTCCAGCCTATCCTACACCATGTGAGTTAGGCGAGCCTAGATTTCGTCCCATTTGTCCATAATCGACTTCCCGGATTTGCACCGTTCGTCGGCGATGGCTACGTACAGAGTGTCCCTCGCAACCTCACTGTAGGTTTTTAAATCCGTGGATGGCTGCTGAACACTCTTTCGAGGGTTCCCTCTTGCGTCCTTGGCTTTCTTGGCAGCGTTAGAGGGCCCCTCTGCGGACCTGTCCCGTTAGAGGGAGGCCTTCGCTGCTGCGCTGGTGGTAGGGCGTTCCGACTGAAGCTCTTTTGTAGCGACGAACTTCGCCTTGTCGGCAATGTCCCTGTCGTCGACTACGCCCTCTTGCTCATTTTTGACAATCTTCGCCAATATGAATAGGGCCCACTTGTAGTCTGCCTTCGTGTTGGATTTTGTTTTTCGGCTTCGTAGCCCCACTGCTCGTGGCGGCCACTCCGACCGAGGGTTTGACGGATGTGGCAGGAGCACCACCGGTACTACCTGCCACTATCTCTGATATTGTGTCCCGACTAGACATAGAGACGCTGTCAAAGTCGGTGAGGGACAAGTTATCCTCTAGCCCCGAGAGGTCCGAAGCTGGAGTGGTGCGGCAGGACCGAGATAGGGTTGGGGATGTACACAGTAGCGGTATGATAGTTCGTTATACAACCGGACTTTACCCCCCGGCTGCAAGCCTAAAACTCAATGGGCACGGCCACCGCATAACACTGTAAACTTGAGGGGAAGGAGTGTGGAAACAGAAAGAAAAGACAAAATAATGAAGAAGGGAGAAAGACCGTAAGTGCGCTTTGTCCAATCCTTAAGAAAAGAGACCCCACAATCCGCGCAAACTACCACGGCATAAGTCTCAAACAAATCGCTGATAAAATCCTATCTGGCGTTTTGTGTAATAGACTGAAACAGTACGTAGCAAGTATTGTTGGTCAATACCAGTGCGGTTTTAGACCAAAGAAGTTAACCACCGACTCCATATTTACGATAAGCCAGATCCTGGAGAAAAGAGAAGCAAATCGACACACACCACCTATTTGTCGATTTCAGAGCAGTTTTCGACACGCTAATAAGATCAAAGTTCTTTAAAGCACTGACTGAACTTCGCGTTGGGACTGACAATTCGGCGTTGGGAACATTTGAGAGATAAATTCTTCGTTAAATCGTTGGTCCTCTCTAAGTGGACAACGAGTTCCGTATTCGCATGAATCACGAGCGGTACCAGCTACCACACCATCTGGGTTGATACCCTAAGTGATGCCCAGGCTTGTAATAAGCTGTAAGGGCCATACACATATATATAGTAAATAGTGAAAAAATATGTGAGTTCGGTCGAGTTCGGCTGTCTACCTTATCTATATATATAAAAATGCTCTGTTTGTATATATGAGGCTTATTGACTTGAAAAGTTCTGAACCGTTTAAGACCAAATTTTGACACAATATGTGTTTAGGTTCGGACTCGGTTTTTTTTACTTTTTTATGTTGATAACATATCTGCGTTTGCAAGCATATCAGTTTTTTCGCGTTTCCCGTGACCCTACTGCTGCGCCACTTGCAGGTCGCCAGGTTAACCCTTGCGAGGGCAGCCACAGTTGTTATAGTTATATTTATTATTCAAACAAAAGAGGAAGCCGTTAATTACCCAACGGAATTTTTGAATTCATTCGATCTGCTGGGGATGCCACCACACATACTGAAATCGAAGATATGTGTGCAATTATCCTGTTGCGGAACATCAATCAACCGAAACTCTTTAACGGCCCGCGACTCGCAGTCAAGAAATTAATGAACAATGTGGTGGAAGCAACAATATTGACGGGGCCATTCAAAGGTGACGATATCCTCATTCCTCGAGTTGCCATAATTCCAACCGATACACCTTTTCAATTTGAGATATTGCAGTTTCACATTCTATTGGCATTCGCAATAAGAATCAATAAAGCTCCGTGCCAATCTTTGGAATTATGTGGCTTAGTCTTAGATGCAAATTGCTTCTCACACGGACAATTGTATGTTGCGTGTTCCCGTGTAGGTAAATCAAATAGCCTCCACATTTATGCCGAGAACGGAAAAACAAAGAACATTGTGTACCCACAAGTGTTACAAAATTAAATGGATATGTAACTTACGCTTTGTGTATTCATTTTTTATGCATGGAAGTGAAGCGTGGCAGGGTACAGCTAGTTGTTTTATAAAAATGTAAGTATTTTTTTACAAATTTTAATAAAAGTTAGTTGCCACTAGCCGCCACCGTGGTTTTTATCTAATGTTTTGACTTGAGCGCGCAGCTGGCCAGCGCCGTTTTTTGCTCAGGCTGCTTTTACATAGTCGATTTCAATGTAATCTTGTTCTATTTATGATATACGCCTATAGCTAAAATAGTGTTATAAACAATAGATTGTGTTAAGTGCCTCATTCTTGGTAAGAATTTATTAAATGTCATCATAAATATCCATTAGTTTACGCATTATTAGCTTTTTCAAATTTGATTAAGAGACAAAAAAACCGCTGATACTTGAAAATGAAAATTTTTAAATAAAAAGTAAAATCAAACCACAATTGACACTTTTTAAATTTATTGGGCGATCACATTTTGCTGGCTACATACGCTGACGATACGGTAATTATGGCGAATTCAAGTTGCCCTGTTGAAGCTTCAGAGCACCTTCAAGAGTTTTTGGACCTTTTTCTTTATTGGGCTAATCGTTGGAACATTAAAATAAACAGCTCAAAATCTGCACACTGCACGTTCACGCTGAAAAGAGGTTTTTGCCCTGCAATCACACTTAACAATGTAAATATCCCTCAAGTTAACTTCGTCAAATATTTGGGAATGGTATTAGATAAACGGCTTACTTGGCGCATTCACATATCTATGATAACTGGAACTTGTCGAGCGAAACTGATAAAACTGAACTGGCTTTTACGTCCAGCCAGTAAACTACGGATTAGCAATAACTTGCTTATCTATAAAATGGTTATTATGCCATCGTGGAGATATGGGATATAACTGTGTGGCACTGCCTTGAAAACCCATATTGAGCGTGTACAAAGAATGCAAAATAAGACTTTACGATGTATTTGCAATGCCTCGGTCAGTCTTTGATGAACTAAATCGACACAGCTCCAGATACATCGATCGTCTACGTGATCACATTAACCCATTGGCTTCGGCTCTCGCTATCAACACACGCAGAAGGCGCCTCAAGAGATTCCACCCAGATGATCTACTTACGCGTCAAAAGACTCAAATAGTAACATAACTTATTATACTTAAAGCTTATACTTCAACGTCTAGACACGTTTTTATACCCGCCACACATAGTGTGAAGGGTATTATCAGTTTGTCGGAAAGTTTGTAACGCATTAAAGGAGGCATCGGAGACCCCATAAAGTATATATATTATTGATCAGCTCGACGAGACGAATCGATCTAGCCATGTCCGTCTGTCTGTCTGTCCGTCCGTCTGACTGTCTGTTGCAATGCGTGTTTCTTGGAAAGTTTTAAAGATATTGACCTGAAACTCTAAACTTAAGCTTTTTGGGTTCCTAGGCAGTTTGTATGGCAGAACCAAGGTGCCACGCCCACTTTTAGATATAGCCCCCATACAAACTTACCATTTTTTTCTATATTTTTCTATGAAAATAGTTATTATTTATGAATGTATTTACTAAAAATCGGGTTAAAACACTTCTAATCCAATATCCATACATCCAATACTTGAAGAAAGGTGCCACGCCTATTTTTAGATATAGCCCTTATACAAACTTACCATTTTTTTCTATATTTTTCTATGAAAATAGTTATTATTTATGAATGTTTTGACTACGAATCGGGTAAAAACACTTTTAATCCAATATCCATCCATCCAATATCAGAAGAAAGGTATCACGCCCATTTTTAGATATAACCCCCATACAAACTTACCATTTTTTTCGATTTTTTGTATGAAAATTGTTATTATTTGTAAATGTATTTACTACAAATATGGGTAAAAAACACTTCTAATGACATCCAATTTCAAAAGAAAGGTGCCACGCCCATTTTTTTATACAGCCCCCATACAAACCAAGCGCCCATTTTTCAGATTTTGTATGAAAATAGTTCTTATTTATGGATATATTCACTCCAATCTGTGTAAAATGACTTCTACTGTTATCCTATAAATATGCTTCCGATATGACAAGGATCGAGCCATATAACATATAGTCCTATACAAACTCACCTTCTATTTTTTTATTTTTCCAAGAAAATGAATAAAGTTTCGTGTGGCGGGTATTTGAGCTTCGGTGCTTCCGAAGTTAATGTTCTTGCTTGTTATATTTCATAAATATGTTTAAAGTTTCTTTAGTGAAATGCTCAACATAAATAAATAATTTAAAAAAAAAAAAAGAAATTAAAATTATTATGTTGCTGATAAATATAGCAAGTATGACAGTTGGAGAGGTTCGGAGTTCAATTGTCCGGCGATTTTGGATCCGCCATTTTGAATACTAAAAACTAATGTGATATATGAAATCAGCGGCCCCAAAAACATAAATACCCGAAGTTTATTCAGAATCCGTTCATTTTTAGACTTTTGTCCAGGTTTTTCGGAAAATCGGCCATTGTGCGTTGTATAACTTCAAAGACATCGTCTTCGTCGGTTGGAGGACCCATCTTTCCAGAAAGAGGCTCCGGGCTTATATTCTTTAGTCAAGCGCTTGATTCTTTGATAGAATTGTCGAGTCTCATTTCTATCGCACATCATCTCAACTTACTTCAGCTCACGAGGTGTTGGAGTCTGGTGAATTTCCACTTCTGTGTATACCACTTGGAGTACTTTTTTTTTTCTTCTAGCCATTTCATCCATGCACACTGGACGGAAAGCTCGATTTTTTGGCATAAAGTCTTATCCTGAAGGTAGAGAGTTGAAACTTCGTAGAGTTCTTAGTAATAGTGTGTGTAATAACTGTTTAAAATTTGAAACAGATCGGACCACGCCACCCTTATAAGAAAAAGTTGTGAAAAAAGTCATTTTTAACCCGTTACACATAGTGTGAACGGGTATATTCAGTTTGTCAAAAAGTTTGTAACGCATTGAAGGAGGCATCGGAGACCCCATAAAGTATATATATTCTTGATCAGCTCGATGAGACGAATCGATCTAGCCATGTCCGTCTGTCTGTCCGTCTGTCCGTCTGTTTGTTGCTATGCGATCTTTTCGATGAAGATATAAAGATATTGGGCTGAAATTTTAAACTTAAGCTTTTCTCGGCAACGACTAGGTTAAGTTCGAAAATGAGAGTGCCACGCCCATTTTTAGGTATAGCCCCCATACAAACTTATCGATTTTTTTCGATTTTTTTTTTTAAATAGTAATTATTTATGAATGTACTCGCTCCCAATTGGGTAAAAACATTTTTTTGGTCATCCAGGGTCAAAACCAAGACGACACGCCCATGTAACGGGTATTTCAGCTTCGGTTCCACCGAAGTTAACGTTTTTCCTTGTTTTGATATAAAGCTCTCTGATTTCATTTTTAATGAACTGCTTTTTAAAATTTGTCACAATATATTATTTAAATTTTACTATAATATATTAATAAAACAAATAATATATTTCAAAATTATTTTAAATTAAACATTCTTAAAAATCTTCAACATCTAATGAGTATGGAAACAAATTAAATTCTGAATCATCGTTGTCATCGCTGTCATCGCTTGGAGAATCGTTGTTGTTTTGATCACAATCAAATTCGGGTGCTTCTAAAAGTTCCAAGACTGCCTTTGGTAATGCTTTTGTTTTGTTTTGTTTTGATGCGATCTCTTGTATAAAAAAATGCTTGAAAAAGGATGATCCGATGAGTCGGTAGATCTTTGGTAAACATCCGTTAAATTGTTTAGCCTGTTATTCTGACGAGCATGTGACCACCTATCACGCTTGTACAATTTGTTTCGCGTTTCTGACGCGTTTCCACCTAGACATCCAACAGGCATAACTGAAGTTTGAATTATTTGGGATCCGTGAACTAAAATTTTATGTGCGGTAGGGGACATTGGAAACCATGAGTACTTGTTTATGTAAAATGTAAAAGTTTCTTTGCAGAACTGTTGAAATTTTACATGATTAATCAGAAATTCACAGGAAATCGCAATAATAAATTACTCAATATCCAGAAATGCTTTTCTCGCAATGTTTCCAGTGATCTACAAGTATTCCCATTTCAGCGCGAAATCTTTTCTGTACATATTCAGGCATATTATGAAAGGCGTCGTCGTCAATGTCGTCGTCGTCACTTTAAGTCGACGTCGACTTCGTCTCAATGTTAAATCTGTATTAGCTAATATCAACATGAAGGCGTCGACTATTTATCGATAAATTTAAGCGTCATCTCTGACACTTGCGTAAAAATTGTAAAAATATATATTTAATTTTGAAAATATGTTTTTCATATCGGACAGTTCCACTGATGACGAAACTATTCACATTTTTATATCACCTACGCACTTTTCTATCGCATCTATGCAATTTTTTATCGCACCTATGCACTTTTTTATTGCACGTATGCACTTTTTGTCACACCAATGCAATTTTTTATAGCGGCTATGCACTTTTTCTTTCGCACCTATGAAATTTTTTATCGCGCTTATCTTTTTTTTTGTTGCACCATAAAATACGAGTCGTTACAACTCGTCAATAAAATTTGTGTCGACAAAAAAAGTGTCGTTTGAAAGCGACGACGACTTCGATTGAAGTTACATAATACAAAATTTCTGTCGACAGTAGTCAATAGATATCGAAAACGACAACGACAAAACGAATTGAAAGTTTTCGACACAGTTTGGTGTCGACGACGCCTTTCATAATAAGTCTGATTGTTTTTTAGTCATCATTTCCAATTTGTCCATTTAACCTCTTATTTGCCATTTTTTAAAACTCATTCTATAAGATAATTTTAAAACAAACTCAAAGACTCGTACCCATGCATGGAGTA
Source organism: Leucophenga varia (assembly GCA_018903435.1). NCBI lineage: Eukaryota > Metazoa > Arthropoda > Insecta > Diptera > Drosophilidae > Leucophenga > Leucophenga varia. The sequence goes on along the minus strand of JAEIFJ010001931.1, from coordinate 6,733 downwards.
GACTAATACCATACTAAAGACTTGCAAGCTTTGGCATATTTTTAATAATGATGGGTTTGTGATACTCATAAAATCTTTCGGTCCAGCTCCACAAATTGGGCATAATTGAGATGACTTGTTTAAAGTTAGAGTATTCATATATTAGTGTCATATACAATTCAAAAATCACTGATATTTTCTGATTTGCAATTGAATATTCAATCTCTGACAAATTCTTTATTTGTGAGTCCAAGTTTTGTTTTTCCGAAAGAATGTGGTCATTTGTTTCCTTAACAAACTCGACTTTCAGGGGTCTACAAAATCGGACCGATTGAGGTGAGCGATTTATCTAAATACTTGTCGTAAAATAGAGCATGGCCATTGCATATATGTTCCTCATTTGAAAATCGTTGTTTGTATAAGCTTTGTCCTATTGATCCATCAAATCCATAACTAGCCACTAGTTTGACGCTTGTGATATTTTTATACCGCTTGAGCACATCTTGTTGCATATTAAGAATACGGCTGACAGTGTGGTTTAAAAAATTTTGCAAAGAAACTTCAACTTTGGATTCTGTCACTAATATATCTTTGGGCCTGCATTCTAATTTGGCATGCTGTACCTTTTCATAAGAAGAGTAAATATCACAAGAATGTTTTTTTCCATGTCTCGTATACTATTATACTGCTTTTTAGAAAAAGAACTCTCCATTAAAAATGCTAGAGCTTCATGTGGTGTAAGCGGAACTGGATCGGACGAAAATATTTTTCTTTTTATATAGCTGGGACTTTCTTCGTCTTGCATACATTTCCTGAGCACTATTGTATTGCCAAATCGGCAGACAATTTTCTATTTAATCTTGAGCTTGCTTCCGAATACCTTAGATGGGGACGTCCCATTTTACTTTGAAAATGTGAGTGCTTCATTTTGAAATAGGAAACACACATTTTGGCAAATATTTTCGCATGTAATTGTGAAAACTTTTGGCTTTTTGATTTATTTTGTCTCTCGTATTTAGGTCAATATCATCCAAGCCGACTTGACCGAAAATCCAATCAGAAATTGCATCTTTTTTTCCTCTTGTTGCTCGATACTTCGAGCAACTGAAAATTGCTGAAGACAAAAGTAGCTGCAATATTCTCTAAAACTGTATATTTTCATTCAAAACGAGACATATTTACTTTTTGGCACAGATTGGTAGGGAACTAGTTCTACTCCACAATTTACGAACACTTGGTTATACTTTTCAACATAAATTGGTTTAACAAGACAAGACACATAAGCAACAAATAACACATATTAAACAATTCTTACTTGGGATTATAGTTAAATATACCTTGCTCTTCTTTATCCATTTCAAATATAATTAAAAGATAATTACTGTTAAAAATGACACAGCTTTAAACTTTTAAAAGTTTTCGCACGTGGCAAACTTTGACGCCCTGGTACAACACCAGGGTCGCAACTCTACTTGTTTAATTTATCGATTAGGTGTGTTTGGAATATCTATTTTCAATATATAAAATCAAAATCACAAAAAGCTTTTCATGATTTTTTGGACTTTATGCCAAAAAATCGGGTTTTCCGTCCAGTGTGCATGGCTCTTTGTCGTGCCATGCTTTCGGTTTCATGTTGTTTTCTGGTTGAGGTGATCAAGACCCTACGAAACCAAAAAAAAATTATGGTACGTTTAAAAACCTACAACAACCAATAGCAGAGCCGCAGTACAAACTTTTCTTTATTATTGTTTATCTGAAACTTACATATATTTGAAAAAAAAATTATCAATCGAGTTTGATAAACTCTATACACGGTGGCTTCAAGGTATTTTAAGTTTAAAGTTGGATGGTTTTATCTGGTTTTTGTTATGTTATATGGCGTGTTCACATTCATTCTACAATAAGAATATATCATAAATCGACCAGAAAGTTATTTGCGTTACTCAAAAGATGGGGTCCAAATTTTGCAATTGATATCGTCGCCATCTTGATACCAGATCGGCCAAAACACGTTATTATCAATATAGCCCGGTCTACTCTACTTAAAAACTATTCATGAGAAAAAAAAAAAAAAAAAAAGTTTTTTTTTATAAAATTTTATGACGGTTGGGCGGACATAGCTCGGATCCACTCAAATTACTATGCTTTTCAAGTATATTTACACTTACGTACGTTTGCACAAGCTGAACATGTCCTTTTATTTTTCGGGTACAGGGTATAAAATAATTTATCGTTAGCTTAATATCGCATAAAAAAACTATATAGGATCATCTATTTTCAACACATTATATACGTATTCAATCATAAAATTAATTGCCAAAAAGTGTAAATATTAAAAGTGTGTCTATTTTGTTCATTTTCAGGTGCTCCAATGAATTCAGTAAAGCTCGAAAAGGTTCGTCGACAAGCCGCCAATTCAGAGCAGGAGACTTCGCTGTCTGGTGTTAGATAATTTATAATTTATTCACTTTTATTAAGAATAAACAATATACTTGATGTGGCCTTCAATGTTAATGATAAACTTGCAAACTTATTATACTTATTTATAAATTAAATTTCTCAGCATTCCAATATCTTTATTTGGTTGTTAGGTAAAATTTAAAGAATGTCAATTTAGTTATCTGACTGAAACCTTAATAAGGTTTTAATTGCCTAATGATACAGAGTGGTTTTCTTAATTATGATTCTATACATTTCATATTTTCCTCAGTTTTTGAATAATGGTTATAATTTTAGAAATTTTAGAAATTTAATGGTGGTTAGATCTCTTCAAAAATAAATTTATATGAAATACTATATTGTTGGCCCCTAGTAAAAAATCTTTAATCGGTTTCATTGTGTATATTACTTTTATTATTTCTTTATCGTATGACATGAATATATATTATATTGTAAGTATATTCAAAAAAATGGAAAGTTAAATTTCATATTTTACAATTATTTGTTGCATTCATAAATTAATCTCCATAATATTTATTTTGTGGACTAACAATAAAGGATCAGTTGCACAAAAAAATATTTTTTATCTATACAAAACAAATTGTTTTTGTACTTTGTATGCATTTTTGCTAGGTTTACGGTGTCAAGGAGGATCATTTTTCGTTGTTTCGAATATATATGTTATTATTCTTTTATTAATTTTTTTCAACGAAAAATTTGAAAAATGTCTCACCGATATAATTGGCATCAACTATGCCAATACACCAAAGATTTTGCTCTCAAAAACTAAAGAATGACTTTGACAGATAGCTAAAATAAAAAAGAATATTATATATTTGTAATATATTCTCGAAAGGTTAGACACAGAGTTTTGGTTCCCCAATGACAAATGATTTTTTTTACTATATTCTATATATTAATTGTACATGTTAAAAACGAATAATATTTTGTATACTGTAAAAGTCTTTAACTTGAATAAAAAATTAATTGCGATTAAATGTAGTTTTCAATGTAACTTATGCTTTCATCAGATGTTAAGAGATATATTTTAAGCGCTGGTCTGGCTCTCTCCATGTCAGATTATTACCGAAGAGGACAAATGCCGGCAACACACAAATGTGAAGAATTTGAAAAAAAAAATAAGCAAGAACGTTAACTTCGGAAGCACCGAAGCTCAAATACCCACCACACGAAACTTTATTAATTTTCTTGAGTAAGTTTGTATGGATGCTATATCTAAAAGTGGGCGTGGCACCTTGGTTCTGCCATACAAACTGCCTAGGAACACAAAAAGCTTAAGTTTAAAGTTTCAGGTCAATATCTTTAAAACTTTCCGAGAAAAACGCATTGCAACAGACAGTCAGACGGACGGACAGACAGACAGACAGACGGACAGACAGACAGACAGACATGGCTAGATCGATTCGTCTCGTCGAGCTGATCAATAATATATATACTTTATGGGGTCTCCGATGTCTCCTTTAATGCGTTACAAACTTTCCAAAAAACTGATAATACCCTTCACACTATGTGTGGCGGGTATAACAACTTTTTTTGAACTCCAAGAAAAACGCGTTGAGTAAATATCCAGAACACTCGTTATTAATCAAATTTGAAAGTAGCTACAGCGACGGGAGTAGGAACATACGCGGGTGAAGTAGTTTTTCAACTGTCTTAACTGTGCATATTCAACATGTATAGTCAGCCGTTAATTGAGCTGAAGCTACGCGGAAAGTCAACCATTTAAGATTCCAACATTTTGTTGATAGATTAATAACACGGTGCGAAAAAAAAAAAATTTTACAAAATTTATTGGATGGGATTAAGTGTAGGTTGTAGGTACAGTTAAATAAAATTTTTTGCCATACTAGAATTTTCTCTTGCACATCGAGATTTTGAAATAACGGTAAAAAACTGATTTTTCGAGGTTTAAAGTGTTACACAACTATATGTCTTAAACTATACATATTACATCGCATTTCAATATGTCGTTGGAAAGAAAAAAAGCACCTTTCCAATGGTGTACTACATGTTATAACATTTCCGATCCTATCTTTGTGTATTTTAAAGGCAAACTCAATTTTTTCGTTTTTTTTCCACAATTTTCGACTTTGTCGATGATTGCTTGCACTATTTTGTTTGAAAGCTACTTCTACAGTTATAAGTTTTGAAAATTGCGCTCAATTACGAGTAAAACGAATGTTTAATGGGACAAATCCGACATAAATTGACGAAGTTATTCAAGTTTATCTAAAAGCAAATTTTTTAAAAAATAGAATCTTTCATACAAATGAAAAAAAAAAAAAAACAAGGAAAAACGTTAACTTCGGTGAAACCAAAGCTGAAATACCCGTTACATGGGCGTGGCGTCTTGGTTTTGACCCTGGATGACAAAAAGAAATGTTTTTACCCAATTGGGAGCGAAATAAATAATTACTATTTAAAAAAAAAAAATCGAAAAAAATCGATAAGTATGTATTGGGGCTGTTGCCGGAATTTCTTTATGGCAACACTTCACCCTATCAGCTGTTCAGCGACAAGCACTATAACCGCAGCTTAATGTTCAGCAAATAAAGAACGAGAAGAAGTAAGAAGAAGACAACAACGAATGTTACGCAGTCCCTGAATTAATTTAGCTTTAGTTAGTTGTAAAAAGAGAAGTAAAAGTACAAGCAACGTTGTAAAGAGGAATGTGAGACTAAATGTAAGGTGAAATGTAATTGAAATATTATTAGATTTTAACATTTGTAAATTTTAGAAAATTGAAGCAAACAAGCACCTAGCCTCACATCAGTATCAGAGCACATTATATTATATTATACAGCCTAATGCATATCATCGCATATTGGCACAAGACAATAAAATATCAAACATAATAACAAAAGTCATCTTCGTTATCATTGTCTTCAGCAGTACATAGTTTATGATAAATAAACTGTTTAAATAACTTGCTCACAACTTGTTCATCTAAACACCGTACATTTGTGCTTAGCTATCAATTTTAGTCCCGCGTCGACTTATAGACGCAACAGTTCTTCAATTTTATTTATTATAACTGCTTATGTATATCAGTAACGGTGCCTATATACTTCTACGGCTGCGCTCCGTTACAATGTCAAAGACAACAGAAATAACTCAAAATAACATTGTGCAGTGAGAGGAGTAACGGTGAGATGCTAATGTGCAGTACTTGTAGCACTGTCGACAGCGGCTGGGCTTGCAAATCATGTATGGAAGCTGCAATTTTGAGTGCAAGTCGCAGGCAATCTACCAGTGAATAACATAACCTCACTACACAAATAGAAAAAGCACATTGCAAGGAAAAAGCAGTTGAGGTTAAAAACAAACAACAATCATATATTTCCTTCGGCGAGAAGGTTAGTAGTAATACAACACGGAGTGACAGCAGACAATTAGAAATTAAACAGTTGGATGATGAAATGCATATTCAGATGGATTTTCTGTGTAAAAAATATGCACTATTGCGAGCAGAAAAAAGCGACAATGTTCTGACAGGAGTGTGTGAGGAGCAACCGGGGTCGACGTGTCTACAAACGACAGCAACACCAACTGCGGCGCGCATCAATGCTATGCGTGCACTCACGGCTACACAAGCAGCACATCCAATGACATTTACTGCGCCAGATATGCATAGTACTCCCGAAAATATTATAAATAATATACAACCAGATCGTTTGACGCAAAGTCAATAGGCGGCAAGACATGCGTTATCCAGGGACCTGCCTAAATTTGGTGGGGACCCACGAGAATGGCCACTATTTATTAGTTCATTCGAACAAAGTAATCGTGTGGCAGGCTACAGTAACGACGAAAACTTAATTTGCTTGCAGAAATGTTTATATGGCAAGGCATATAAAGGTACGCGAATCATTACTTTTGCCTGATATGGTACCAACCGTGGTAAACACACTCAAGATGTACTTTGGGCGTCCAGAGCACATTCTGCAAGTGGTAATTGATAAAGCGCGCAAATTAACAGTGACGCGTAATAAGCTTGATTCGTTAATTGATTATTCATTTGCTGTTAAAAATATATGCGCAACGATCGAAGCAAGTCAGCTCAAGGAGCATTTAAATAATCCAACCCTTTTGCGTGAACTCATCGAGAAGTTAGGGCCGGACAGAATGTTGGACTGGGCCATACATGCAAAGGGTATAAGGAGTAGACCGGAGTGAAATACGTAAATTTTTTCAAATCATATCGTAATAGCAGGGAAAAGTTGCTACATATCAATACAAATTCAGGAAAAAAATAAATTTCAAATCGGTTAATATCTTCCGTTCGCGCATTGCA
>JAEIFJ010001929.1:0-41795 GCA_018903435.1 Leucophenga varia | reverse complement strand
GATTAATTTTGTACATCTGTCTACAACAACATTTAGTACATATTGTAACATCGATATAGGAATTTAATTAATTTAAAAGAACAATTTCTTTAAATTATAATTAAACAAAAAATAGATCTATGAATCTATCGTTAATAACATCGTGAATAACAATTTCTTAATTAAATAAATTTGGGTTTATTGGATAGTTCGGTAAGTCAGCTGGTCGAATTCTTTTTAGACGTCGTCTAGTAGTTAACTCAAGCATGGGTAAGTTACTCATCTCGTTGTTTGAATGTGCCAGGATTCTGATGTGGTAACTTCTACTAACTGCTACTATTTCTTCTTTAACGGTCTGTATTTTGAGATCTCTGTGTATATCTGCGTTGGAAATATACCGTATTCCGCTGTTGTGATTTGTCGAAGTATTTTTGACTGCTGCCTTTGTATAATATTGATGTTTGATGTTTTGGATGTGCCCTAAACTTGAAGGCCGTAAGTCCAAATTGGTTTTATGATGCTTTTGTACAGTAGTAGAAGTTTATTGCTCATAGAGAGCTTCGATTTTTTGTTCATAAGCCAGCTCAGTTGACGACATTTCTCTTTCATTTGATTTCGCTTTTTCTATGTGCAACTTCCAAGTCAGTTTATTGTCTAAGTGAATTCCCAAGTATTTGGCCGATTTCTCAATAGGTATGTCTATATTATTTATTTTTAAAGGAATGGGCACGAAAGCTCTTTTGTTGTAAAGATAACTTGTGTAGTTTTGTTTTCGTTAATTTTTATGGCCCATTTGTCAAACCATTTTTGGTGTTATCAAGTATGTTTTGAAGCTTATTAGAGGCTACAGCTAAGTCTTTATGTGAATAAAGAAGAATTGTGTCATCTGCAAAAGTTGCTATCATAGAAGAGGGTTCTATTGGGATAGGTAAGTCTTGTGTAAAAAGGACGTATAAGAGTGGTCCAAGAACGCTACCTTGAGGTATACCTGCTTTAATTGGCCTTATTGTAGAGTGAGCGTCTTTAACTTTTACATAGAAGTGTCGATCAGATATGTAACTTTTAAGCATGTGGTAAAAATCTGGTGGAAGTAGTTTTTAATTTATACAATAGACCAATGTGCCATACCTTGTCGAAAGCTTTTTCAACATCAAGAAATACTCCTATACAATACTTTTTATCTTCTAGATCTCTAGAAATTTTGTTAACTACTCTATGAATTTGTTCAATAGTTGAGTGATGTTTCCGAAACCCAAACTGATGGTCAGGTATGATGTAGCTATTATCAAGAATGGGTTGAAGTCTGTTAAGGAATAATTTTTCAAAAACTTTTGATAGTATTGGAAGAAGGCTTATCGGACGGTAAGACGCTGCACTTGTGGCATCTTTACCAGGTTTTGGAATAGCTATGACCTCTGCTACCTTCCACGTCTTGGGAAAATATTTGTGTCTTATTATTGCGTTAAACATATTCCGCAGATAATAAATAGCATTTATAGGAAGTTCTTTAAGCAACTTTCCAGTTATCATGTCATAGCCAGGTGACTTGTTAGCCTTGATATTGTCGATCATATTTTTAACTTCCTTAGTACTTACATATCTAATTTTGATATTTTGTGAGTTTCTTGATGTTTCTGAATTATTATAACAGGTTTGTGTGTCATTTGAGAAAGGCATTTTCATAAAAGTCAGCTAGTAGGGTCGATTTATCGCGTTCTGTTTTAGCCCAAGTACCATCTGGTTTCCTTAATGGTGCGGTAAAGGTTGTCGATTTTCTGAGTTTTTTAGTGGCTTTCCATAGGGAAAAATTTGTGTCTCTGGTTGGGCTTAAATTAGTCAGATAATTTTCTATATTTTTATTTTTATTCTGATTGAGCTTTAATTTTAGATCCCTTATTGCCCGATTAAGTCTCTTTTTATCTTCGGGACTTCTAGTAGTTTGCCAGATTTTCCTAAGTCTTCTTTTATTCTCTATTTGGTTTCGAATTGAAGCAGGTGTAAATAATTTTTTAGTATCCCTTTGAATTAAAGGCGGAGTAGAGTTAATTGCCGCTTCAGCTACGGCATCATTAAAATAAATTACGGAGCTCTCTATGTCATTTGGAGATTTTAGTGCAATGTCCAAACGTAAGTATATGTTAAGGAGTTCTTTGTACGCTTGCCAATCTGTTTTTGGGTTATAGAGGCTGGGCGTCGGCTTGTATGTGGCAAGCGTTTCGATGTAATCGAGTTGAACTGGTGAGTGATCTGAAGATAACTCAAAGCGCGACTTTATCGAAAAGTTATTAATATTTACATTTTTAATAACACAGAAATCAATAAGATCTGGCACTTTGCGCGGGTCTGTTGGCCAGTAGGTAGGCTCGCCTGTTGAAATATATTTGGCATTATTGGTATAAATTGTTTCTAGAAGAATTTTACCTTTTTTTGTTGGTAAGTCTTGAGCCCCAGGCTATGTGTTTTGCATTAAAATCACCAGCAGCAATAAATCTTGGCCCTAAAGATTTAAAGTATGTGTTATATTGAGCTGATGAGACATTGTGTCGAGGCGGACTGTACAATGCTGAAATTGTTAGGGGCCCATTTCTATCTTGCACATGAATAATAGTCGCTTGAATATAATCTTGGCTAAAATGTTCAACTTCATAGTATTTAATTTTATTTTTAATTATAATAGCTGAACCCCCATGCCCTGTGCCGTCTGGGTGATTTGTATTATATAAAGTATAGCCTGTTATCTTCAGAAAATGTTTAGATGTAAAATGTGTTTCTGAAATAAGTGCCAGATCAATATTATTTTCATAAAGGAAGTGCTTTAGCGTCCTCACCCGTTAGCATTCCAGAATATAATTCGTAGTGTATCTGAGCACATATCTACGAATTTGTCTTGGATACTAAAAGTGTCACTATATTGAGTATAGCTGACATTTGTTGCATCAATTGCTTCATCATAAGTTTTAGCTCTTGCATGTCATTAAGTTCAGTTGAATTTGGGTTGGATGGTAAGGAGTTGTTAGTGGAATCTATGTTAGGTGGTAATTTTAAAGATGGAAAGTGGGTTGTGTTTCGGGTTGAACAAGTTGGGAAGGGATGGTTTGGTTAATTGGATATGGTGTATCAAAGGAGCTTGTATTTTGACTTATTGCCACTTGCAATTTGAGCAAAACTTATGGAGGGGGTCACCCGAATACTAGAGCTTGGAGGGGAGAGACCCTCGCATTTATATTTTTATTTGGTAATATTTTTTCTCAAAGTTAAGGAAAACGTTTAACTTTAAGTGCTTTATAAACTTCGCAGCATTTATAGTTAGCAGTGTGGTCACCATTGCATAGGGCACATTTGGTCTGACCTTTGTCGAAAGTAAGACTGCAGTTTATTGTTGTATGGGAATCAGCGCATTTAACACGGACTGGATCTCTATTGCAATAGTTTTTGGTATGCCCATACTTTTGACAATTCGCACACTGCGATAGTGTGCGTTTAATATGAGGTGGTTCTAATGAAATTATTGTTTAAAGAAGATGTGAAATTTTATATACATCTTTATTGTTGGCTTCGCTTTTGAAGTTCAATTGAAAATAAAGGAGGGGGGGGCCCTTTGTGGTTCGCACATTATTCAAAATGAATAAATATAAAAATGTGGAAAGAAATTTTATTGGAGCCTGTCATGTTGGCAGATCATCCGGATGGAACCTCTTAAGCCGCCTTCTGCGTGTATTGATAGCGAGCTCAAGCCAACGAATTGATGTGATCGCGGGGCGATAGTTGTACCTGAAGCTGTGATGGTTTATTTCGTCAAAGACAGTAGGAATGTTTAAATCATTACTAATAACAATGTTATGAACAAACCACGGTTCATTGATTATGAAGCGTAATGCTTTGTTTTGCCTTTTTTTTACCACTTTGAATATGAGATTTCGAAGCAGTGCCCCAAAGTTGTATACCATATACCCAGGATGGTTTTATGATTTTTATAAACTAGTAGCTTTTTGATTAGTCGTAGTTTTCTGGAAGGACGTAAAAGCCAGTTTACTTACTTGAGCTTAGTGCGACATGTTGCAATGATCAAATTTGTATGATTTTTTCATATTGGTTTATTGTCCTAAGTTATTCCAAGATATTTTTTGTAGTCAACTTGAGGAATATTTACGTTGTTTAAGGAGAAAGTTGGGCACTTACGATGATTTAATGTAAAAGTGCAATGTGCAGATTTACTACTTTTGATTTTTATATTCCATCGATTTTTTTATCTATGAAAGGTGCTCAGATAATTTTGGAGTTCAGTCGAAGCAACATTTTCATCGCCCGAGTTTGCCATTACCGCAGTATCGTCAGCATAAGTGGCAAGTAACATGTGATTACCTATCGGTTTCGGCATGTCTGAAGTAAATAAAGCGTAAAGTAGGGCTCAGAACACTACCTTGAGGTACACTTGCACCTATTGAATGTATCGTTGAGTGTACGCCTTTCACCGCTACTTGAAAACAGCGTCCAAATAAAAAGATTTAAGAAATAAAAAAGAAAAGTGTTGGTAGGTGATTCTTAATTTTTAAAAACAAACCCTCGAGCCAGTCACGATCGAATGCTTGTTGCACATCTAAGAAAACATCAGAACTGTTTTGCTTTTTACCAAAAGCATCGAGTATATGATGAACCACTCTGTGAACTTGCTCTGGAGTACCACGTTTGTGCCTGAAGCCAAACTGGAATAATACTTCGTTCATTAAGTGTTGCCAGCATTCCATCTAAGAAAAAGCTGCTCTCACACCATACTCCACAATTAACGGGATGTGGTCAGAGCTTTATTCCGCAAATCCAGTGTGCAACCATTTGCACACTTATCCGAATCGATGTACCAAAAATGTGCGACTTTCACAATTGAACACCAAATTGATCCGGATCGCTTCAGCTCTCTGACAGAACTGTTTTTTTTTTATAATTGATCATTCTTAAATACTATTTCTATTACAAAGTGGACTGTATGTGTAAAATCATATTACGTGTATGTTTACAATGAATATGACTATAAAAATAGATTATCTATTTTAAGCGGAGAATTGATCATGCGTGCAGGAGTCAAGGGTCATCCCCTCAACATTTTTTTGCTAATTAAGTTCTGAGCGTCACTAAGCACGATCGTTAAATGCTATGAATTCTGTGAAATATTGAAATATTGTCGCTGCGGGATGTCTTGTCTATTTTTATCGCGTAGTGAATAAGTATAAACAGATAAACCGATGTTCATGCTTGAACATCCAGTTATAGCCAGGCTTTGAAGTTTCTATCTTCCTTAGCTTTATCTGTATAGTATTTGGTTTCTTTTTGTTTCAACATATTAATACTACTTTTTATAGCAAGTAGAATTTGTGACCTGCACTCTGACTTTATTTTTAGCTAACGCTTTTAACTCATAGTTTTTTTGAGCCAATTCTTTTAAGGGCATCATATAAGACTATCTTCTGTCCGACACCCTGAATATATCTGTGATGAAAAGGAAAAAGTGCTTAAGTCGACTTAAGCAAAAATTGAGATAAAAAATAATACGCTGATCTCCATAACGAAAAGTACCTCCATGCAAAATTTGAATTATTTTTGACTATTTTTCAGAAAGTTATAGACAAATTAATTTTTGCTTAATCTCACTTTTGCATTCAATTTCAAATTATTTTAAACTTAGAAAGTGCTTTCCTGCAAAACGGTAAAATCAGACTTAATCAGTTTTTCCTTTTTACCACAGATGTTGTTTATTACCTTTGTCCAATATTTGAGCTTAAGGTTGTGAAGAGTTTCCAGAGCTACAGGTATGTTCGTCAGACTTGTCATCTGCTAAAAGTTTCAAGCAGGTTGTTTGTGTTTTGATCTTTTGATTTTTGTTATTGTTTGGCTTTTGTTGTGTTTGCTTACTTGGAGAATGTGTTTCTCTATTTCTTTTCGATTTCAACGGCTGATTTGTGTGTGTGCTTTTCATTGTTTGTTTTTGGAAAAGTAAAGTTTTCTCGTAAAACAATTGAAGAAGTCGAATGTACATTGTTGTTATTTTTGTTAACGTACTGTACATTACGTGATACATTGCGCACTCCATGAGATGTTACAAGGACGTGAAGGAGAGCAAGAATTAGCTAACGGCTCTGGTGTAACATACAAGTTTGAGTTTGATGGAATGTCTTTGTTGTTGCATGGCGATACAAATAAAAAATATGCATTTGTCGCAGCCACCGATTTTTTTGTTTGGTTTTGTTGATGAGCTTTGCTTATCCTTTTTTATTAATTGTTTTTGTTATTATTTATATTTTTTTTGTTATAGATTTGCAGTGATAGGTAATATCAAACATACTTGTTAGTAATAATGTATCGAAGTCTTAAAGTAGTTATATGGAATGCAAATGGCGCTTGCCAACATATGCTCGAAATTGAGCACCTCATTAAATCTCAGCAAGTGGACATTGTTCTACTCTCTGAGACATATTTCACCAATAAGTCACATTTTAAGATACACGGATATGAGCTGGTGGCATGGCGCAGGTTGGATCTGTAATTATCATTAAGAGCTGCATAAATATTGCAATCTGCAGTACCATTGTTCATGACTGGGCACAAACTACCATCGTTGAGTTGGAAACTATTACTCGCAGCATCAAAATTGCAGCAGTATATTTGCCGCCCCGTTTTCACGTTTCTCAAGACATGTTCAAAAATATTTTTCAATATCTTGGTAATAATTTTACGATAGGAGAAGATTTTAATGCTAAACATCATTAATGGCGATCAAGATCTGACAACCCAAAAGGCAAAGAATTGCGGAAGTGCATCAACGCAATGAATCTTTCTGTTCTCAGCACTGGTAATCCAACTTATTTAATGGTCCTGACCAAAGATGGCTACATACATACATGATCCGATCATTCTGAAGTAATTATCTATATTAATATTCCGGTGAATCCGAAAAAATGTAAACGAAGTTTACTCTTTAAGACTACAGATTTGGCATTGTTTCGCTGTTTTTTGGATGGAGAGATCAATCTTAACATAAAAATTTAAAATGAACAGGATGTAGATGACACAATAGAATGGCTTAATTAAAAAATTCACGAAGCCGCAGACATTGCTACTCCCTCTAGAAAACAAAGCAGATATCCTTCCTATACAAATTATTCGCTGTTCTCGAACGAAATTAGATATTTATTAAGAGAGAAAAGAAGACTTCAAAATATATGGCATCAAACGCGATATCTTCGGGATAAAACTGCTCTAAATAAAATCTCTAAAAAGTTAAAGGAAAATCTTAGTCATTTAAAAAATGAAGCTATTGGAGACTTTTTGATAAATGCTGAACCAAACGTGTCAGAGTATAATCTATGGAATGCTACAAAGTACCTTTGAGATCCCGCAAGGCGTATTATTCCAGTCAAAACAATATTGGAGACTGATGCCACATTTTTAATGTATGTTTCAGGCTTGAGATTATACTTATCTCTAAGCCTGACAAACCTGACCTATTAGTCTGCTGGGAATATTCTCGAAAATATTCGAGGGAATATTCGCTCGAAGAATGCTTCCCCTTCTTGATGCTATCATGCTTCCAAAACATCAACTTGTCTTTCGGCGAAAGCATGGTACGCCTGGACAAATACATCGGATTGCAGCTGAAATACTTGAAGCCTTTGAAAACAAACAATATTGCGCAGCAGTATTCTTAGATGTTAAGCAGGCCTTCGATCGTGTTTGTCACAAGGGTCTTTATAAAATAAATCAGTCGCTACCATCTCCCCAGTATCATTTTCTACGATGTTACCTGGAAGATAGACATTTTTATGTACGATGCGAAGATACTTAGGTGTACCTCAACCGATATGCCTGGCATAAACTGTAGTCAAGTCACGATAGCTACATATGCAGATGATACAGCGATAATTTCCAGAGCTAGTTCTGTCTTAGAAGCAACGCGTATACAACAGCACCAACTGCATCTTATTGAGACATGGATGCAAAAAATGGAACACACAGCTCACGTCTTTCAATAATGTATTAATACCCATGTGCGATGCTGTTAAATATTTGGGCGTAATACTAGACAAAAGACTAACATGGAGAAATCATGCGAGTATTGTTGCAAAAAAGAGAACAGCTTAAACTTAAACCACGGCGCGTGCACTGGTTGCTTGGGAGTAGATCTAAACTCAGCCTAGAAAATAAAATTAGACTATATAAAACCATCCTTAAGAATGTGTGGACTTATGGAATACAGCTGTGGGGAACTGCAGCTCGATCTAGTATTAATATCTTACAAAGGTATCAAAACATTACACTTCATAAGATAACTGGAGCTCCATTGTATGTTCGAATTGAAAACATACATAAAGACCTAAGAGTACCAACGGTTGTAGAGGAGACTGCACGTCACAGCAAAAATTATTTCGGAAAACTTAATATACATCCAAATATTTTGGCAAGAAACCTTCGTAACCTAAATACGCAGCGTAGACTGAAACGAACTCATCCCTCGGATATTCCAAACCGTCAATCGTTATGAGGTACTTGTACTGGGTCTGTTCAGTATTCATTTGAAATTTCTACCTAGCCAAACCGCATCCTAAATAAACTATAACGTCAATTTGTTATGCTAGTTATAAAATTTGATTATAGCCCACAATTGGACTGATTGCAAATAAAGTAGACAAAAAAAAAAAATTATTTTTAATTCTACATTTTAGTCAATCATAAGAGGCTGTATTTGTAACATCTCTCAATACTTTTAACAAAAATATAAAAATTTATATATACACATAAAATAAAAATATATAATAGTTCAGTGTATAACTTTCCGCCAATTTAATAACTTTTTACAATTTTCGCTGTGTCTGTGTTGTCGCCATGGCGGCACCAACAGGCAATATGGAACCATCAACTCAAGCCAAACTAAAGTGGCAATTGTCGCCAGGAAGAGCTACCACGGCTAAAGAAGGCTCAAAAAATGAAACAGATAAAGATGGCTGACGGTTCTCATCAACGGGTAAGGTCATCGAGTGAAAGCTCGTGGTGTTCTTTGCCAAATGAGCTAAGACGCAAGGCCGCCCCTCGCAAAAATTTGTCACTCCTGAAAAAACCAAGCCAAAAATAGCAACAATACAAACTCTAACAGGTTCGCAATTTTATTAGATGATAATAACGATAATGACGATGTTAGTAAGAACGATCTCATGGACACGGCCCCTACTGCAGCAGCGAAGATAATTAAGCCACCACCGATATTTATCCCGGACGTTGCTAACATTTCAGAACTTCTAAGCGATATATATTTGGCCATTGGTAATAAGAATTTTGACTATAAGTCTGGCAAGGATGGTCGTGTTAGAGTTAACTTAGCCGATAAGAACAGTTTCTCTAAGCTTAAACACTTACTTGATACAAACGGAATACTTTACCAGACCTTCCAAGCGTGCTTACAGGATTGTTTTAAAAGGACTACATCACCCCACCGATTTGAATGTGATCAAGGTGGCTTTGGCTGAACACGGACATGCTGTACGAGGCCGCGAGATTAAAAACGCCATTAATCGATGCAACAAAAAGCCGATGACCATATTTTTCGTCAATCTGGAACCGGCCAGCAACAACAAGGAGGTTTTTTCTTTAAAAAGGATGTGTAACTGTCCAAGGACATTCTTCAATGCTACCACTGTCGGGGTTTTGGGCATTCACAGAAGTACTGCCGTTTACCACCAAAATGTGTCAAATGTGGCGCAGAACACAGCTCAGCTGAGTGCACAAAACGAAAGGATGAACCTGCCTGTTGCGCCCATTGTCAAGGAGACCATGCTGCTTCATACAAGGGCTGTATAGTTTGTAGGAAAGCGAAAGAGCTGCATTCACCCAAGCCAAGAACCACTCCGGTGTCTCAAGGAATTAGAACCTTCGGCCTCTTAGCGCCCTCAGTAAATCATGGTATCATCGTTGCCAGCGTAGTGCGAGGAGGTCACTCTGATTGTCCAGGGCATCAAACCAAGCAGCAACCAACAGCATCTCCCCCAGTTATAAATCAACTAAATCCCAGACTGGATCGTCTAAAAACCATGATTGAAAAAATGCTAAATCAATTTGCAGTCATGATGCAATTGTTCACGTCATTAATGACTAAACTATGCAAATAAGTCTCCATATCGTACTATGGAACGCGAATGGCCTGTGTAAGAGTAGGCCTGAGGTCGAACATTTTCTCAAAACCAACTTTGTTGACATACTTTTGGTATCAGAAACACATTTTACGAGCAAATCCTTCTTCTTCATTAGTGGATATGATGTTATAGCTGTAAATCATCCCAACGGTACTGCCCGAGGTGGTGCGGCAGTCATTATCAGGAGTGGAATCAAATACGTGGAGCTTCAGGACTATCAGGAACCCTGGGTGCAGTGTGCCAAGGTTAGAGTTGTCTGTCCGACGGGAGATATCACAGTTGCGGCTGTCTACTGTCCACCTCGCCACACCGTTGTACATAGTCATTTTCAACAACTATTGGATAACCTTGGCCCCGGGTTCATTGTTGGAGGCGACTTCAACGCCAAGCATTCATGGTGGGGCTCCCGTGTTAACAACCCTAAAGGCCGCGCAGATATCAATAAAATCCCAGACGTGATAGATATTGCCATCTCTAAGGGATTACAGAGACATAAAATCGTGTCCAATAACAATCTTGATCTGTGCTCTAATCATTGTGCTGTTCAACTTTTTGGTTAACGTGTCAGCAAGCACTTATTGGGCGAAAAAGATTGTTCAAGCGTTACACCAAAATTGACTAGTCCTGGCCTGGAGAGGAATCTGGATCCAGCTGAGCTTA
Organism: Leucophenga varia; assembly: GCA_018903435.1. Classification (NCBI taxonomy): domain Eukaryota; kingdom Metazoa; phylum Arthropoda; class Insecta; order Diptera; family Drosophilidae; genus Leucophenga; species Leucophenga varia. Next base: position 30,984 of record JAEIFJ010001929.1, on the reverse strand, counting down.
TGATATAGACGATATGGTTGAGCATCTAAACATCCGAATTCACAACGCTGTTTCGTTTGCCACTTCTCTCCGCAGTTCCTGTAACCGCACCCCCTCTGGCACAATTCTCGCAACCCGAGGGACAAAACTGCGTATAATAGAGCCGCTAAGAATGTCAAGGAAATACTATTTAGTCTCCGCAAGCAGTCCATAGAGCAGTTCCTCGTAGAAGTTGAGCCCGGCAACCTCCAGCAGAACCTGTGGCAACTAACCAAGGGCATTAAAAGACCTATTATGAGGAAGGAGCCTGTTAAGAATGTTGCCGGTTTCTGGTGTCGCTCGGATGCAGAAAGAGCTACAGCCTTCGCCGATCACCTGTACGAAACATTCTCTCCATTTGACAGATGCTCCCAACTTGAGGTAGAGGAAACTCTCAACTTCCTTGACGTGCCCTGTCAAATGTCTCCCCCTATCCTTGTAGATGAGATGGATGAAGTGATTAGCGAAATTGGCAATCTCAAATCGTCTAAATCGCCTGTATACGACAATATTGATGTTTCTGCCATCAAAGCGTTGCCCCCAATTGGTTTGTAGATGCTGTCAACATCATCAACAAATGCTTCCAGCTTGGTCACTTTCCTACCCAGTGCCGAAATAATTCTCATACGCAAACCTGGGAAGCCTGCAGCCAATCTCGCCTCATATCGTCCAATAAGTTTACTGTCGGTACTCTCCAAAGTTGTTGAGAGACTTTTTCTGCGTAGAATGCGGTCAATTCTGGAGGAGGCCGGTTCGATCCCCGATCACCAGTTCGGTTTCAGAGAAAGCCATGGCACGCCGGAACAGTGCCACAGGTTAGTTCCCCACAGGTTGCTTCTGGAATCTTCAAAGGCAACTCGACATCTTCTCTACTTGGCTTAAGAGGTGGAACATTGTAGGGAACCCTGAGAAGTCCACTCAAATGAGTTTTTCTTTAGAAGAGGTGACTGTCCCCAAGTTCATCTTGACGGAGCCACAATCCCATGCAGCGCTACAGCCAAGTATCTGGGCTTGGGTCTTGACAGAAGGTTAAAATGGCGTCCTCACCTTCTCACCAAAAAGGCACAGCTCAATGAAAGGCTACAAAACATTTATGGCTTATCGGACGAAGGTCACCTCTCAAGCTGAGGAGCAAACTTTTAGTCTAGAAAGCAATTATAAAGCCGGTATGGACCTACTTTCACACCAATAAAGAGATACACGAGGAACTCGGAGTACCTTGGGTATACCAAGAAATAACAAGATTAAGCACCTCTTATATAAATCGGCTCGATATGCATACCAACACACTCGCCATCAACCTACTCGACAACAGCTTCAGTATAAGAAGGCTTAAAAGGCTTCACCCGCTCGATCTCCCCTCATGGGAGACAATAACTCATGTTTACTTTTACTTTTTGTTTATTTTCTTTTCTCATCCCCATCCCTTTATTCCTTATCCATAATGGCTTCGCCAACGCATTGTCAACTGTTCTGTACTCAAACAACTTGCTGATTGTCTTTTAAAGATAGAATTTATTCGATAAAAAAAAAAAATTTTACATTTTTACTTTTAAATATTTTATTTTTGAAAATTAGTTTACTGATTATATTTGCGAAAGCACGAAGAGTTTTAAAAGCTTTTATAAAATCTTAAAGAAAAGCATTGGTCAAAAACTCTGTTTTTGGTCCACCAGTTTTAAGTCTCTAAGTATGTTCATTCCGTCTAAGTGCTCATCTTAAAATCTATTAAATCTAATTTAGGTCTACCTATGGGTCCCAGGTCCAAATTCTTTTCACACGCCTTAAATATTTTTTATCCATCGTTCAAATGCGTCAAGTCTCTAAGTAATTCATGCCAAAGATATGGCTTTTCGGAGTCAAGGCCTTCATTAGGCACCCGGTAAAATTTTTCCAAAATCCCGCCTTAGTGCTCGTCTAGTCAATGATATACATGCACAATGATATGATGTACAGTAAATATATTATCTTTCTATCTTTAGCCGCTTGGCCTGTAGGCCGATCGCCTAAAATCAGTCAGTCAGTCACTGTTGATCGCGTATAATGTATTTCCGATGCGGCGATTTGCATCATGCGATGTTGTTTGCCGATCCAGTCATCAAAATCCAGTGTTGCGAGCAACTGCTTAAAGAGAAATAGTGCAATTTTCTCGACGTCATCAGCAGCGGCAACAACGTCATCAAAGACAACAGCTACAGCAGTATCATCAACGGCAGCCTCATCATTAGCGAAAGAGTCGCGAAAAATGTGTGTGCATTGCGGAGTCCGCAAAACACACGTTCTCATCGATCGCCTACCGCCCAGTGTGACTGCTCTAGCGATGTTATCCTAATGTGACAGCCAAACTCAATGAGGCAATCCAGGCCCTCGGAGAAATGTAGCGCTCACTTCGATTTGCGCCAGTGCAATGCGGGCGTGTTGTAAAGAACAATCTAGAGTTTTTTTGCACATTAGTTTTAATTTAATGAATTTATCTAAATGATTTTTTTTACTAATAACCATAATGCACATTATTCCGAATTAGAATATCAATTAATTAGTTGACATTGTGAAAAAACGCTCCGGAAATTCGATTCCTTTCGATCCCAACGAAATTTTACATAGGTTTTTGCTTTTGGATACTTAATTTAAGCTATATTAAAGGCTTCTGTCGAATCGCTTTATTTTAGAATTAGTGATACAAAACATGCCCAAAAAGTGTGTTTTTTCGCCACTTCAAGACGCTCTTAGCTTAATTTGCTTAATTTGAATTGTAACGATTGTTTCCGACACATTTTGGAATTGGAGTTGTTGAGACGCCCAGAGTGGAAGTCTTTTGGTGCCATTCTAATAACTTTCTATATTTATTTTCAACACAGTTGCTTATTTCTAATTTATGCTTTTCTAAGCTAGAGTCCAATTCTTGTTCGGTCACTTTCTTTTTCCACGTCAGCTCAATAAGTTCAAATTTATGTATTTTCAACATCTATTCAATTTGTATATAAATATAAAGTCAAGAGTTGTACTGTTTTAACTTCTTAAATATATTTAAAAGTTAATCAAATCTGCTATGTCATTAAATTGAACATTATACCAAAGAAAGGGACTTCTTGCTCTTCTATTTAGATATCGGCAGGCGATTTCGAGACATAAAGAAATTGCTGTAACCTTAACGACTTGTAGCGAACATACTATGCTTGAAGTCTTAATGTCTTAATGTCCCGTCAGCATAAACTGACGATCAGTCGTCCGTCCGATACACGCGCTCCGCGCAACAATGTTTACGAAAGCGTCGGATGACAAGAATGTCAACGACTCGAGACCTTCTAGCATAGTATCGAATTCAAGCTAAGAATTGCTTAGCTTATGCCTGTTCGCATACATCTATATGTATGCAATAAGAATTTCTCTAACAATTAATTTTGGACAAATAAAGCAGTTCTGATTTGAACACGAAACAATCAAGTCTTTTAATTCCATACTTAACATGGCGATCCTGCCAGGAGTTCCTAATAAAGAATATATATAAATGGCACAACAGCCGATTGTCGGCCTTGGCATCACATAAGATTTGGAACCAGCGGTTGTAATCCAGTGCCTCATCATACCATCTTGGGATACCGATCCTGCGGAAGTCATCTAGGACCTGGTCCTCCCAACGCATGGGCGGACGTCCCCTCTGCCGCGCCCTTCCGATTTGATTCACGTTTTGCTTCCAAACTTTTCTTGCTGAAGCTTCTGTGTCCATCCGACACAGGTGACCAGCTCAGGACAGCCTTTTGTATTAGATGTTCCTGACTATATCGATGTCAGCATACAGCTCTTACAGGTCATCGTTCGTGCGCATACGGATGTCATTTTCCATTCTAACTGGACCAAAGATTCTCCGAAGTATCTTCCTCTCAAATACGCCCAACGCCGACTTATCCGATTCTGTCATGACCCATGCTTCTGAGCCATACATCAGGACCGGCATTATCAGCGTCTTGTAGAGTTTAATCTTTGTTTTTCTGGACAGCACTCTACTTCGCATCTGCTTACAGAGACCAAAATAGCTACAGTTCGCAAGAGTGATTCTTCGTTTAATCTCCTGACTGATGATGTTGTTGTTGTTTACATCTGAGCCCAAATAGATGAAGTTTTCTACAGCCTCAAAGCTGAAGTTCCCTGTACTCAAAGACCGTCTGCGACGTGAAGATTGCCTGCGAGTGGATACCAAGTACTTCGTCTTGTTCTCGTTGACCGTCAGTCTAATACGACGACATCCTTTTTCGATGTCTGAGAACGCGCCGAACAATTTTTGACGGGAATTAAAGATCAGTCCATGCTTCGAAAACTTTGATCTGATTGGCGTGTCGAAAGCGGCTTTGAAATCGACGAATAGGTGGTGTGTGTCGATTTGCTTCTCTTTGGTTTTTTCCAGGATCTGTCGCAGCGTAAATATGGAGTCGCTGGTTGACTTCTTTGGTCTAAAACCGCACTAGTACTGTCCAACTATTCGTCCTACATACGGTTTCAGTCTATTGCATATTACGCCAGATAGTATTTTGTATGTGATAGAGAGGAGACGTATTCCACGATAGTTTGCGCAGACTGCAGGGTCTCCTTTTTTTAAAGACTGGACACAGGACGCTTAGGTTCCAGTCATCAGGCATACGCTCACCAGACCATATTTTGCACAAGAGTTGATGCATACATCCAATCAACTCGTCGCCGCCGGTCTTGAATAACTCTGTGGGTAATTCGTCTGCGCCTGCCGCTTTGTAATTTTTAAGTCTTTTTATGACTTCTACGACCTCGTTATAGTCCACAGGAATCCCATCATCGGCCGGAGGGCCCAGATTTTCATCATCTCCACCAGCGGTATTGTTCCCGTCATCGCCTCCAAGTAGGGAAGAGAAGTGTGACCTCCATAGTCTTAGTGATTCCTGGACATCTGTTACCATGTTTCCTCGTTCATCCTTGCAGAACGGAGCTCCTTGCTTATGACCATCGGTCACGGGCCTCGTTTCTGCTACCCATCATCTCAATCTCCTCCACTTCACGCCTTTCCAGTTCTCGTTTCTTCCGTCTGATCAGGCGTTTTTCCTCTCTCCGTTTCTCCCTATATCGCTCAACAACAGCTCGTGTTGCTCCCGCCTGCAGAGTTCTTTGTCGTGCCATATTCTTCTCTGCAGTAGCGACGCGACATTCCTCATCGTACCATGTCTGCCTGCGAGGATTAGTAAAGCCAATAACCTCTTTGGCTGCCGTGTCTAATGAGTTTGAGATACACTTCCACTGATCGTGTATACAGTCGGAGGCCGGAGGATTCTCTCGGAGTAGATGTGAGACCCTTGTTGAGAAGGCAGCGACAGTCTGCTGTGACTTTAACCTACCAACATCTAGCTTTCGTTGTGTGATAGCTCGCTTGATGTGCGCTGTGCTGAGTCTAGTACGTACCTAGGCTAGGACAAGGTAGTGGTCCGAGTTGATGTTAAGACCTCTGTACGCTCGTACATTAAGCACGCTAGAAGAGTGCCTGGCATCTATCACCACGTGATCTATTTCTCGAGATGTGGGAATCTGGTACTACTTATGATCATGTTTCTGCCCGCATCAAAATCGATTAGCCTTTCTCCATTACTGTTGGTGGTGTCATGTAAGCTAAATTTACCGATGGTAGGGCGAAAAATTTCTTCTCTCCCAATTTGTGCGTTGAAATCACAGACGACAATTTTTATGTCATGCTTGGGGCAGCGATCGTAGATTCTTTTTAATAGCTCATAGAATTCGTCTTTCTCCATCTCATCTTTAATATTTGTTGGGGCGTATACACATATGAGGCTGATGTTGAAAAATTTTGCTCTGATGCGTATCGAGGCGAGACGTTCATATAAAGCTGTATACCTGAAGATGAGTCTACGTATCATCCGAATTTGTGTTGCCTCTCATGACCACTGTAGTAGATGTCACAGGTTGCTAAGTTTATGCAACCGTGGCCAGTCCATCGCATTTCCTGGATAGCATGATGTCTGCTCTGAAATTGTCAAGAGTGGTAGTAAGTTCTTCTATTGCACCATCCCTGTTAAGGGTTCGGACGTTCCAGGTGCACATACGTATGTCGTGATCCTTGTATCGATTTCGGGGATCGTCTTTTTTATATGCTCTAACGGTAGTTGGGGCCTCCAGAATCCTTGCCCCTGCCGCGAAATTATCCACGGGTTGACTATCACATCTGTGGCTGCCACCTGGAGTATTTTGATTTTTACGTCGTTGTAAACCACTCCACCGACCAATCTCACATCGAGGATTCGCTCGTTAGATGACTCTTACGTCAAGCTGAGCCTGCTGTGGTAGTATTCTTGACCGCCCGCTCACCACACGGGCAATATAAAGAATAATTAAATAAAAAACACGGTGCGCTAAACTAAAATAAAATTCAGGCGTACCGTGGCAATTAAAATCCTCTTATATACCGGGCTGAGTATCTGTTTGTTTTAAAAAACAAAATAGTAAACGGTCAATAAAATAAAAGACAACAAAAAACCATTTAAATAAATGCAAGACATCGCGCAATATTTATATACGCCGCGCTGAGTATCTGTGTGTTTAAAAAAAAAAAAACAAAATATTAAACAGACAATAAAATATAAGACAAAAAAAAAAAAACAATTAAAAAAATGTAACTTAATGTGCAGCAAGTGGAAATACAAGAAAAAAACGTTAACTTCGGTAGCACCGAAGCTCAAATACCCGTCACACGAAACTTTAATCATTTTCTTAAAAAACAAAAAAATGGAAGGTGAGTTTGTATGGGGTCTATATGTTATAGTGGCTCGATCCTTGTCATATCGGTAGTATAATTATGGGATAACAGTAGAAGTGATTTTACACAGATTGGAGTGAATATATCCATAAATAAGAACTATTTCATACAAAATCTGAAAAATGGGCGCTTGGTTTATATGGGGGGCCATATCAAAAAATGGGCGTGGCACCTTTCTTTTGAAATTGGATGTCATTAGAAGTGCTTTTACGCAATTTGTAGTAAATACATTAACAAATAATAACAATTTTAATAAAAAAAATCGAAAAAAAATGGTAAATTTGTATGGGGGCTATATCTAAAAATGGGCGTGGCATCTTTCTTCTGATATTGGATGGATGGATATTGGATTAGAAGTATTTTTACCCGCTTTGTAGTAAATACATTCATAAATTATAACTATTTTCAAAGAAAAAAATAGAAAAAAATGGTAAGTTTGTATGGGGGCTATATCTACAAATGGGCGTGGCACCTTGGTTCTGACATACAAACTGCGTAGGAGCACAAAAAGCTTTAGTTTAAAATAGGTTAATATCTTTAAAAGTTTCCGAGAAAAACGAATTGGAACAGACAGACGGATAGGTAGACAGACAGACGAACATGGCTAAATCGATTCGTCTCGTCGAGCTGATCAATAATATATATACTTTATGGGGTCTCCGATGCCTCCTTTGATGCGTTACAAACTTTCCGACAAACTGATAATACCCTTCACACTATGTGTGGCGGGTATAAAAATATGTCGCGATGGCGATCCGGTCATCGCGACAAAAATAATATTCTTGTAAAAATAATTGAAAAAACATTAAAAAAAAAAAAATTTATAAAAAAAAAAAAAAAAATAAACACTTAAAAAATTAAAGATAAACAAACATTTAACCAATTAACGATTAACTGATAAAACAAATAAATGAAAAGTGAAATTTAAAGGCACTACTCATTTAATTTAACAGCTAAAATAAATGAATGAAAAATGAATGAAAATTGACTTGAACTAATAACAATTATTATAAAAATTAAAAATAATATGCATAATACAAATATATGAAATATAATATATATAATTTTAAAAATAAATGTTCCCTGTTGGAACTCAACGGCGCTTAGAGCCAGAAGTGCGGCACCGTTGGGGGAAATCTACATTTCAACAACAACTATTACAACTTCATCAACGTCAACTTAAGCTAAACTCAACACCTCGTAACACCTGTGCGATGACCGGCACCGGTACCGCCTGAGCCCATTGACCCCGGACAACAGCAGCAGAGACAACAAACATCTTACGCCCAAGAAGAAGGATCACTATTGAGCAGTAAAGAAGGATCAAAAAAAAAATTTTTTTAAAAATTTAAATGATAAATTGAATTGTATATACAATAGTATATAAATAAGAAAAAAAAATTTTTGTAAAATTGAGCGGAACGTTATCTGCCCGATAGCAGTATAGCCTGTAAAGCTATACGAACAAATAGGTAGAATTATGTAAAACGAAAAATTTGAAATATGAAAAAATTTGAAAAGATATGAAATGTATAAATAAAGTACAGGTAGAAAATCAAGATTTAAGCCTTATAAGCACACTACTAATTATCGTTGTAATATTAATGTCAGCCAGTATGTTTTTTAAACCTTACAAAATACATAATGCCTAAGAAAAAAATATCAAATCCAGGCAAACGATAAGAAACGGATAAGATCTAAATATAATCTTTGAAAACAATATATAAAAAATATTGAAATAAAGTATATTATATATATAAAATGTTAAAATAAAATAAAAAAAAAATATATTATGAAATAATTGTCAAAAAAAAAAAAGGATAGTTAAAAAGTATAGTAAAAAACAAAAATCTATGAAAACAATTAATAATATATTATATGTAATAAAATATTAGTAAATCTGTTTACATACATTTATGTACTCTGCATAATGGCAGAATAATTTTGTTATAAAAACTGTTGCAAATTTAAAAAAAAAAAAATTTATGTAAAATGGATGATCAAAATAGACTCTCTCATTTACAAAAGTACTTTGCACAAAATTTAAATTTTTTTTTTTTATAATAAAAAAAAAAAAAAAAAAATTATTTATATTCACAAAATAAAAATTTAAAAAGAACATATATGTTTTATAGATTTTTATATAGATTTTTATTTGAGAAAACAAATTTTTTTTATATATATATATTTAAACATGTTAAATATATACAGTATATAATTATTTATATTAAAAAAATATAATAAAATTTTTACTCACTATATCGGTACTTGAAAAAAAAAAACGATTGAAAAAAAAAAAATTTGTTTTCTCAAATAAAAATCTATAATATAAAAAAAATAAAGAAAATGAAATCACCGATAAAATATCGCGGATTGAATATGTTAAAAGTAACAACTAAACAACAGACAACAAATATAGGTCATAAATATCATAAAAACATGCACATGATTGAGTGCAGTAAAAAAAATTGTATACAAAGCGTTCAGTAGCATACTACGTAAAAACAGCGCAAGCTAGCGACTGAATAAAAAAAATAACCAAAATAAAAAGTGATCGTTAGTAATACTAGCAGCCTTATCATTAATGGGATATCGATTAAATCGATTATTCCAACTGCTTGAAAAATTAGCAGATGATAATGGATTGACTTAGATGCACTAGTAATACTAGCAACCTTATCATTAATGGGATATCGATTAAATCGATTATTCCAACTGCTTGAAAAAAGTAACAACTAAACAACAGACAACAAATATAGGTCATAAATATCATAAAAACATGCACATGATTGAGTGCAGTAAAAAAATTGTATACAAAGCGTTCAGTAGCATACTACGTAAAAACAGCGCAAGCTAGCGACTGAATAAAAAAAATAACCAAAATAAAAAGTGATCGTTAGTAATACTAGCAACCTTATCATTAATGGGATATCGATTAAATCGATTATTCCAACTGCTTGAAAAATTAGCAGATGATAATGGATTGACTTAGATGCACTAGTAATAAAAAATAATGGATTGACTAAGATGCAGCAGTCACTATGTGACCAAAAAAATATATATATATATATACATATTATTAATTATCAAACTAAAAAAAAAAGTTAATATAAATAAACAATTTTTTTTTTTTTTATACATATTATTAATTATCAAACTAAAAAAAAATGTTAATATAAATAACAATTTTTTTTATACATATGTTATATACATACAACCAAGTATAAATTTAAAAAAAAAAAAAAAAAAATATATAAAAAAAAACCTTTTCTTGAAATATTAAAAAAAAAAAAAGTACATACCCTACGATTAAAATAAAAAAAAAAGAATATACACATAACCATGTAAAATTAAAATTTAAATAAAATAATTAATGAATTTTTTTATATAAACATAAAATTTAAAAATAATATATATATTTCTATATTGTAACAAAAAAAAAAAAAAAAAAAGTAATAATAAAATAAAATTTTTAAATATTCATTAAATCAATTAATTGTTTAAAATTTACAATAAAATACTAAAGTTCATTAATGTAAAAGAGTAATCATAAATTTACCAATATATGATCACTCTTCTGAAAAAGGAAGGTGTAGCGAACATACTATGCTTGAAGTCTTAATAATGTAATAATGTCCCGTCAGCATAAACTGACGATCAGTCCGTCCGTCCGATACACGCGCTCCGCGCAACAATGTTTACGAATGCGTCGGATGACAAGAATGTCAACGACTCGCGACCTTCAAGCATAGTATCGAATTCAAGCTAAGAATTGCTTAGCTTATGTCTGTTCGCATACATCTATATGTATGCAATAAGAATTTCTGTAACAATTAATTTTGGACAAATAAAGAATTTCTGATTTGAACACGAAACAATCAAGTCTTTTAATTCCATACTTAACAGACTACACTCCTTGTACTAGTCGCATAAAACTACGTAAACCATTACCATAACTATAAATAGCCTGACGTTGTGGTCAGAGCGAAAGTAGAAACTCAAGTTAGTTACCATACGTTCCCATCGTTAGCACAGAGTATAGTGGGAACATGGTAGGCCCTCCTATAAATGGATATTAAACGAGTACTGCCCCTCTAGGGAGTCTATTGTACCCAAGCCCGGCAATTATAAATGGTTAGGTTAATGGACAGAGAATCCTCTTCGCCTCTTTAATAAGCAATAGAGTAGTCTTAGTCGGGGCGACCCTGATTTGATCGGTAGTTATAAAACTGCGATTAAACAGGGTGAATCTGAAGGGGCCAAAGCTGGATATTCACATAGAATGTGAGTACTAGCTTCATCGTCCTCCAAGTAGAGTCTACACTCTGAATCTGGGGCAGACCAATTTTGTTAAGATGATATCTCAATCTGTTATGACCGTGTAGGCAGCCAGTTAGCAACCTGAGGTCATGACGACTGAGATGTACAATATATTTAGGCAGATAGGGCTAACTTGGATGAGAAGGTCCATGAAGTTAGTGCTTTGATACAAGCTTGGCTATCGGAGAAGTTTGTAATGCTAGCCCCTCTAGGACTGTAAGGATCGGCAACTCTAGGCGAATCTGACTGCAGAGTTGTGACACTAGAGATGTCTGAGATATGTCAAATAAATATTAAGCAGATACTGGATTGTCCTCTCGTCTGCGTCTTCTCTCACCGACTCTAGAAGCGACCACATCGTCTGATATTAATAAAGAATTTATAAATCATAAAAAGGGACGAATATTTATATATTTAAAACAACCAAGTATTGTGATTTAAGCGGTTTTTACATTGGCGACGAGGACAAAAAAAAAATATATAAATTTAAAAAAAAGCTGTTTTTGAACGGCGAGAACATGTTTGAGAATTTCGTTAAAAAAAAAAAAACAAAGAAGACTGTAACGTCGAGGAAGTCTCAAATTTTGCATAAGACGTGTATGTGTAAAAAACACAAAAAAGAAAACTGTAAATTTACTAATCAAAGAAATTTGTCCAGGAGCATGAAAAAAAAAAGAACAAAGGTTAAAAGGACAAATGTCCAAGGATTAAAAAAATGTAACACATAGACAAAGGTCTATACATGTGACATGGATTTAAAAAAATAATAATAATTTGCTCTGTTGTTTCAGAGAACGTATACGATGTCTGAATTGAAACCCTTTTTTATGTCAAGCGATGGATAAAGCTCTCTGGAGCATAGAGTGGGAAGCATTGCTTCGATCATTTAAAATTTACGCTGATTCTGAGGACATAAATTTAACTTATAAGAAGAGAAACAAGCTATTGCACTTGGGTGGTACGCGATTGCAGGCGGTAGCTTATTGTTTGCCCGGGTCCCTGGTCCCCTATGATGAAAAGGAAACAAACGATGTCTTCGTACCATTGGTCGAAAAGCTAACCGTATATTTCTCGCCTCCAAGGAACTCGGTATGCCCGTGTGGTGAGCGGGCGGTCAATAATACTACCACAGCAGGCTCAGCTTGACGTAAGAGTCATCTAAAGAGCGAATCCTCGATGTGAGGTTGGTCGGTGAAGTGGTTTTTCAACGACGTAAAATCATAGAACCCGTGAGACACACAGAACAAAGTGTACCAAATGCAAAGATGGCTAGTATGAACAAAAATACTCCAGGTGGCAGACACAGATGTGATAGTCAACCCGTGGATAATTTCGCGGCAGGGGCAAGGATTCTGGAGGCCCCAACTACCGTTAGAGCATATAAAAAAGACGATCCCCGAAAACGATACAAGGATCACGACATACGTATGTGCACCTGGAACGTCCGAACCCTTAACAGGGATGGTGCAATAGAAGAACTTACTACCACTCTTGACAATTTCAGAGCAGACATCATGCTATCCAGGAAATGCGATGGACTGGCCACGGTTGCATAAACTTAGCAACCTGTGACATCTACTACAGTGGTCATGAGAGGCAACACAAATTCGGATGATACGTAGACTCATCTTCAGGTATACAGCTTTATATGAACGTCTCGCCTCGATACGCATCAGAGCAAAATTTTTCAACATCAGCCTCATATGTGTATACGCCCCAACAAATATTAAAGATGAGATGGAGAAAGACGAATTCTATGAGCTATTAAAAAGAATCTACGATCGCTGCCCCAAGCATGACATCAAAATTGTCGTCTGTGATTTCAACGCACAAATTGGGAGAGAAGAAATTTTTCGCCCTACCATCGGTAAATTTAGCTTACATGACACCACCAACAGTAATGGAGAAAGGCTAATCGATTTTGATGCGGGCAGAAACATGATCATAAGTAGTACCAGATTCCCACATCTCGAGAAATAGATCACGTGGTGATAGATGCCAGGCACTCTTCTAGCGTGCTTAATGTACGAGCGTACAGAGGTCTTAACATCAACTCGGACCACTACCTTGTCCTAGCCTAGGTACGTACTAGACTCAGCACAGCGCACATCAAGCGAGCTATCACACAACGAAAGCTAGATGTTGGTAGGTTAAAGTCACAGCAGACTGTCGCTGCCTTCTCAACAAGGGTCTCACATCTACTCGAGAGAATCCTCCGGCCTCCGACTGTATACACGATCAGTGGAAGTGTATCTCAAACTCATTAGACACGGCAGCCAAAGAGGTTATTGGCTTTACTAATCCTCGCAGGCAGACATGGTACGATGAGGAATGTCGCGTCGCTACTGCAGAGAAGAATATGGCACGACAAAGAACTCTGCAGGCGGGAGCAACACGAGCTGTTGTTGAGCGATATAGGGAGAAACGGAGAGAGGAAAAACGCCTGATCAGACGGAAGAAACGAGAACTGGAAAGGCGTGAAGTGGAGGAGATTGAGATGATGGGTAGCAGAAACGAGGCCCGTGACCGATGGTCATAAGCAAGGAGCTCCGTTCTGCAAGGATGAACGAGGAAACATGGTAACAGATGTCCAGGAATCACTAAGGCTATGGAGGTCCCACTTCTCTTCCCTACTTGGAGGCGATGACGGGAACAATACCGCTGGTGGAGATGATGAAAATCTGGGCCCTCCGGCCGATGATGGGACTCCTGTGGACTATAACGAGGTCGTAGAAGTCATAAAAAGACTTAAAAACACGAAGAACGCTGAAGTCGAGTATGCTCGACTACAAGATACCCTGTACCCAATCTATATGTACCTTAAGTTAGGTTCTATTTGACTACCATACATCATTGAATTGGATTTTCATAGAAAAACTTAAAAAATCGGGTATATCTTTGATTGGGTTTATACCTAAAATTTTGTTGGGCCTACCCATATTGGTCTATTTCATTGGGACTATCATAGACATAATTTATACTAAATTCAAATTTTCTAGAATAAAAAGCAATGACGTTTTTATGTAAAAACCCAATATTTTGGGGTAAATTTGTATGGGGGCTATACCTAAAATTTTGTTGGTCCCAACCATATTGGGATATTTTATTGGGACTATCATAGACATAATTTTTACTTAATTTGAACTTCCTAGAATAAAAAACAATGACGTTTTTATGCAAAAACCCAAAATTTTGGGGTACATTTGTATGGGGGTACCCCTTAAAATGGGTCTAGAGAAAAACCGTTTGTAAGTGCACACTTGACGGCCTAGGAGAGTTTAAGTTTCAATTTTGAAAGCTCTACCTCTTATAGTCTCCGAAATAATCGTTTTCATACGGCAGACAGCATGACAGACGGACAGACGGACGGACGGACAGACGGACAGACGGACGGACGGACGGACAGACAGACAAAGCTAGTTCGACTCCCCTTCCAATGCTGATCAAGAATAAATATACTTTATAGGGTCTATCTTGCCTCCTTCTGTCTGTTACATACATTCGCACAAACTTAATATACCCTTTACCCTTTGGGTACAGGGTATAATTACAAAGCGGCAGGCGCAGACGAATTACCCACAGAGTTATTCAAGACCGGCGGCGACGAGTTGATTGGATGTATGCAAAATATGGTCTGGTGAGCGTCCATGTGTGGTGGGAACCCAAGCGTCCTGTGTCCAGTCTTTAAAAAAAGAGGAGACCCAGCGGTCTGCGCAAACTATCGTGGAATACGTCTCCTCTCTATCACATACAAAATACTATCTGGCGTAATATGCAATAGACTGAAACCGTACGTAGGACGTATAGTTGGACAGTACCAGTGCGGTTTTAGACCAAAGAAGTCAACCAGCGACTCCATATTTACGCTGCGACAGATCCTGGAAAAAACCAAAGAGAAGCAAATCGACACACACCACCTATTCGTCGATTTCAAAGCAGCTTTCGACACGCCAATCAGATCAAAGTTTTTCAAAGCTTTGACTGATCTTAAAATCCCCCTCAAAAATCGTCCGCCTCTGTATGATGACGCTGGAAAACACCCAAAGCGTTGTCAGGGTCGGAAAAGATCTCACCGACCCCTTTGACATCAAGAGAGGCTTCAGACAGGGTGATGCGTTGTCGTGCGACTTTTTCAACCTCCTATTGGAGTACATCCTGATGCAGTGCCCAAACGTCGCCCGGAAGGGCAATATTTTCTATAAAGAAACTATGCTGCTCGCATATGCCGACGACATAGATATTATCGGCAAAAATGCTCGAGCGACCACCGGCGCGTTCTCAGGCATCGAAAAACAATGTCGTCCTATGGGACTGACGGTCAACGAGAACAAGACGAAGTACTTGGTATCCACTCGCAGGCAATCTGCACGTCGCAGACGGTCTTTGAGTACAGGGAACTTCAGCTTTGAGGCTGTAGAAAACTTCATCTATTTGGGCTCAGATGTAAACAACAACAACATCATCAGTCAGGAGATTAAACGAAGAATCACTCTTGCGAACCGTAGCTATTTTGGTCTCGGTAAGCAGATGCGAAGTAGAGTGCTGTCCAGAAAAACAAAGGTTAAACTCTACAAGACGCTGATAATGCCGGTCCTGATGTATGGCTCTGAAGCATGGGTCATGACTGAATCGGATAAGTCGGCGTTGGACGTATTTGAGAGGAAGATACTTCGGAGAATCTTTGGTCCAGTTAGAGTGGAAAATGATATCCGTATGCGCACGACACGTATGCTGACATCGACATAGTCAGGAACATCCAATACAAAAGGCTGTCCTGGGCTGGTCACCTGTGTCGGATGGACACAGAAGCTCCAGCAAGAAAAGTTTGGAAGCAAAACGTGAATCTAATCAGAGGGGCGCGGCAGAGACGACGTCCGCCGCTGCGTTGGGAGGACCAGGTCCTAGATGACGTCCGTAGGATCGGAATCCCAAGATGGTATGACGAGGCACTGGATTACAACCGCTGGTGCCAAATCTTATGTGATGCCAAATCCGACAATCGGCTGTAGTGCCACTTATATATATAAGGAACTCGGTACTTGAAAGACACTGACATCGAGCAATGACACCCGCAGAGGGCTAATGTTTCAGTTAATTTCTGTTGCGACCTCGTAGGCAACAGGCAAAATGCACTTTTGGGTCAACAAAGTCAGAAATCGAGGAGACATGTGTCATTGACAAGATAATCGATGCTAGGGCGCCCGTAAACCTGAAAAAGAAGTTCCTTGAAAAGGAGTACTCACTTGACGAGATTATTAAAACATGCCACATCGATGAACAAGGTGACAAACAAACAAAGTCTCGATTACTGAATGCGAAATGTGTGGCCGAAAAGATCATTCGAGAAAGAGTCCGCAATGCACCGCAAGAAACATGAAATGCAATAAATGCTCCAAGATTGGTCATGATTATCGCATATGTCGATAGATGCAGTTAAGAATCAGCCAGAGTCCGTTGCTTCGTTTTACGTAATTGAGGACAGTAAACAATCATTACTGGGACGAGAAACGGCAATAAAATTAAACGTCTTAAAACTGTGCTTCGGCGTTAACCAAATGGAAATAGTTAGTCCGTTTAAAAAGTGGAAAGATATAACAATCAGACTATCTATAGATCCAACTGTGATACCTGTACAACAACCACTCAGACGCATTCCTGCGGCATAAGAAGAAAAAGTTACTGACAGAATCAACAAAGCCCTTAAAATGGATATTATCGAACCAATTAAGGGCCCAGCTCTTGGATATCTCCTGTAGTTATCGCATTCAAGGAAAACGGAGACATAAGACTTTGTGTTGATTTGCGGCGCGCAAATAAAGCTTAACAACGCGAAAACTACCCCTTACCGACGTTTGATGCTTTTATGACGAAGCTTAAAAATGCAAAGTACTTTTTACGGCATGATCTTAAGAACGCTTACCATCAGATCGACCTAGAGGAATCAAGTCGGGAGATAACTACATTCATTACACATCGCGGTCTAAACGTTTATTATGAACTCGACACCTGAAATATTTCAGCGACTACTGGAAGAGATGATATCTTCATGTCCAATTGTTTTAAACTACCTTGATGACGTAATTTTATTTACAAACACAGAAATGACAAACAACACGATGACGATGTGAAAAGGTTAAGGAAATATTCCAAGAAAACAATGTACTGCTAAATGACTCTAAGTGCGTATGGAAGACACAGAAATTGAAATTCTTAGGCCACATTCTTTCTTACAAAGGCATTGAAGCGGACCCTGAAAAATTAAAATTATTACTGAGTTTAGGGCTCCCCAATATAAGGAGTAATTGCGAAGTTTCTTGGGTCTAGTGACCTATGTTTGAAAATTTATACCCAAATAGCTATGAACACGGAGCCGTTGTGAAGTCTGCTTAAAGCAAACGCAAAATTTGAGTGGGGAGATATGCAGAAAACAGCTTTCGATAATTTAAAAATTAATATAGCAGCTGTACCCAGACTATCATATTTTAACGTATCTCGGCAAACCAGTCTAATCGCAGATGCCAGTCCATGGGCGTTGGGTGTTGCCCTTATTTAGTTTGATGGTAATATGGATCCCTGCATTATCTTTTTGGTAGTAGAAGCCTTTCTGAAGTAAAGCAAAGGTACTCACAAACTGAGAAAGAAAGAAAATTTACTTCTACTTGGTAGGATTAGAGTTTGACCTTATAACTGATCATAAGCCACTGGAGACAATTTTTAAAGCCAACCTCAAAGCCCCCTGCTAGAATTGAAAGGTGGCTCCTACGGTTACAGGCATAACGATTTCGTTTCATATATAAAAAAGGCAAAGAAAACATCGCGGACTCAATTTCCAGACTCTGTCAGATCAAGGTACACTGATCCATTTGATTGGAGTGGTGAAAAGAATATTTGTCACATAATCTAAACGTCTGTACCAGTCTCGCTGACCATCTCGGACATATCGGAAATGAGTTATCAGGATGAGGAAATAGATGACTCAATAATGTGCATTGACCAAAACAACTGAATTCCACTACATCCAACCCCTATTATCCCTTTCGACTGGAACTTACAGTAATTGGAAACATGCTTCTACGGGGAACTCGTCTTATTATTCCGGAAAAATTACGACAGCGAGTATTAAGCCTAGCCCACGAGGGACACCCAGGTGAAACGGCTATGAAACGGAGACTTCGATCAAAGGTATGGTGGCCACGAATGGATAAAGATGCCACACGTTTTGTAAAGACTGTTTGTTGGTATCAATGCCACCAAATCCGGATCCGATGAAAAGATACCCGTTTTCCAACGGTCCATAATGATGCTTATCTATTGACTTATTAGGCCCACTACCGAACGGGTTGTATGTTCTAGTGTTGATAGACTACTATTCCAGGTACATGGAATTTAAGCTAATTAATTCCATAACATCTAGAATCATTAATGATGAATTTATTGATTTTTGTAAAACAAATGGAATCAAATTAAAATCAACATCTCCATACTGGCCACAGGCAAATGGTGAGGTACAGAACATCAACAGATCCCTTAAGAAACGACTTAAGATAGCACAGACCATGTACACCTCACGGTTCAACAGGTACTGCTCCAACTGAGCTTATGTTTAACAGGGCTATTAGAGACAAAATACCTGGTATACAAGATTTGATAGATACTTCCATAGATTCTGAAGAAAGAGATACAGATTTGCTAAATAAAGAGAAAGGGAAGAGATTGGCAGATAGTAGAGAGGGCCAAAGGAAATAGACATGACGGTAGGAGATAAGGTACTTGTAAGATATGTAATTTTTACCCATAAGTTTACTCCAACATTCGACGCAACTATATACGAAGTGGTCAAGAGAGAGTGAATTATCATCCATGTGTCAGGTGCTGGAAAGGTAATGACTAGAAACGTGAGACATCGTGAAGATGTGTAGAGGCGATAGACCAATGATCGCTTTATAGCAGGGGAAAGGTCTTCATCGCCAAAGTGACACAGAGACACGCCAGGCGCTGAAGACTATCACACTGCTTAACCGTGGTAATTTGCAGTAATTTACGCCACCAAATGAAGAAGGCATAACTGAAAATGGGTCCAACCATAGAGGTGTAGACCCAGTTAATAATTTTGGGTGTTAAACCCCAGTTTCTCCCAAAAAAGACGACTACAGGTCCACAAAACAAAGGTGGCCTTATTGATGGCAGTCTTAATGTGGGAATTCCAATTTAGTCGTTTATCCAGGATTAGCCCTAGATACTTGATCTCGTCGGAAAGACTCAAGACAGAGGAGTTAATACAAACTGGACCAATGTCAAGTTTGTACCGTCTGGAGAAGGGGACCAGAACTGATTTCTGAGGATTAATGCCAAGCCCCTCTTTTGAACACCAGTTTGTTACAATTTGAAGAGCAGAGCACATCACATCAAAGAGTGTACGCCCAAATTTGCCCGAGACCATGATGACAAGGTCATCTGCGTAACCGATGCCATTGTAACCCAACGAACTAAAATCTGTTAGGAGATCATCTATTACGAGTAACTAAAGTAAAGAGGAGAGAACACTCCCTTAAGGCAGCCCTAGACTGCCTTGATGTCAACCGATACACCCCCTAAAGAGGACGAGATATCGCGTTGTTTGAGCATTGATTCGACCCACGCGATGGTGAGACCATCAATGCCTCTTCGGGAAAGAGCAGGAAGGATGGAAACGAAGCCAGTGTTATCAAAAGCACCCTCCACATCAAGGAAAGCGCACAAAGCAATATCCTTAGATTGGAAGGCCCTCACAATGCCACCGAGCTTTGTGTGAAGAGCGCATACCGTAGATTTCCTCTTCATACAGGCGAACTGATTTTTATGAAGCGGAGAGCGGGATTTAATGAACTGTCTGACGTGGCGGTCGATCAGACGTTCCATCGTTTTAAGAACAGAGGAAGATAAACACATGGGTCTGTAAGATTTTGCCAAGTGCATGGGTGTATTACCCTGCTTAGGGATAAATACAACGATCACCTTCCTCCATGATCGCGGAATATATCCCAAGTTGAAGCTGGCTCCCATTAGATACATTAGTGGGTCAATTATTGAATCTAGGCACTTTTAGGGCAAAGCAGGAAAAATGCTTTCTCCCCCAGGAGATTTAAAGGATTGGAAAGGATTAAAGAGCCTCCTAACAGTTCGAGTGGTTGTGATTTCTTTGTATGAACTAATCAGGATCTCCCTGAGCAAATCAGCCGCCAATTCCAGCTCACAGATGGAGTCAACAACTGACGGAAGACTGCTCACTTTAGACTTGATTAGTTGATTAAAAATGTTTCAATCGGTCTTTATCGGGAGGAAGACCTTGGACAGAATGTCCGAGGCACCCGGCAATTCAAGACGAATTTGTTGATGCTCAGAGAGAAGTAAACTGGCATCATCTCCGCCAAGCTCCGCTCCACCGGCAACAGGCCGCGTATTCGAGTAGCTTCATCTCGATGACAGACAAGTAGAGCTGAATCAACAAAGACATAAGGGGGCTTTTGCGTGATCTTTCACGTCTAATGAGTACTGCCACGAAGCTCGGAAGCGAACTGGAGGCGAAATCAAATAGCCTGTAGTTGGCATCCACTGAGTGTGGCAGAGGTAACGGTCTGTTTGAAACTCAGAGCAGCACCGACACTCCATAATGGGGCCGCGAAATTAACAATAGCGCGCGGAAAACTCCACCTAAGATGGCGAAAATTGATGGGGGCAAATCCAAGCCGCTGGATCGATCAGACCCAGTGAAGCCATAAACAACGAGAAGGATAACAAACAGTGGACGAAAGAAAGGAAAAGGAAGAGCTGAAAACAAAGCGTATAAGACCTGAGGCAATAGTGGTAATGAAATAGTGAAGACTATGATGTGTAGTGAACACCTAAAGCGGTTTGGAGAAATGTTACTCGTATTCGCACCAGGCATCTCTGCCGAACATAGCGCAAAGTGGTAGTTTAGTAAGAGAAGAAATTGTACAAATTATCCAGGAGGAAGTCGTTGCTGTGGCAAACAAATTGCAAAACACCAAATCACCTGGAACGGGTGCTATTCCAAACCGCGCACTGAGGCTAGCCATTGATCTACACCAAAGTGTATTCGCTAACTTATACAACATGTGTGAGAGAAGAAAAATACCCAGACAGATGAATGTTACAGAAGTTAGTGTTTCTACCCAAACCTAAAAAGCCACTGGATCATCCTTCCTCATATTGGCCAATATGCCTCTTGGCCTCAATATGCAAAAATTTTTGAGAGGCTCATTGCAAACCGGATCGAAACAGCCATCCGGAACGGATGGGTATTTCAGAACGACAGTTCGGCCTCAAGAAATCTAACTCTGGATGCACTGTCCGCAGTGACTGGGAAGGTCACTAAAGCCATTGAAGGTTCAAGGTGGAAAGGTGGCTCGAAAGAGTACTGCATCGTAGTAAAGCTCTATGTCCGGAACGCACTCAACACTGCGAACTGGGGATGTATATTGTATGAGCTTCTCTCATTTGGAGTACATACCACGAAAGCGTAATAAGAAGCTATTTTACGGATAGAATTTTAATATATCGGACCGATAGAGGTAAATGTTCATTAAACATAACTGGTGGTGTTCCGCAGGGGTCTGTCCTAGGACCACTTCTGTGGAATACGATATACGACGGCATTCTCAAACTCGCACTGCCAAACGTAACACGTATCGTTGGATTCGCTGATGATGTAGCCCTGATCACAGTTGCTAAACAGCTGAACGATGTAGAAAATGCATGCAACAGGAGCATAAAAATGGTGTACGGCTGGCTTCTCCCGCATGGCTTCAATTAACGAAGGAGAAAACGGAGGCAGCGCTAATCAGCAGCAGGAAAACAGTCGAAATTGCTACCATCCGTGTTGGTAATACAGTTGTGGAGTCAAAGAGATCGCTACTACAGCTAGGCGTCAGAATTGATACGCGTCTAAGATAAGAAGACTGCAGGTGTTGGCCCTCAGCAGCGTAGACAAGTAATGCAGAGCGTGACGAGATCAGTCATCGTTTATGCAGCATCAATCTGGGCAAAAGCATTCCACGTTAGGAGCTACCGTCAGGGGATCAGGTCGAAGTATCTTCTAGACGCTCTGAGGGTCTGTTGTAGCTTCCAAACGATTTCGATCAATGATCTGGGGAAAGACCAAGCAGAGGTTTACGTCGAGCAACGGACCCAAACTGGAACCCAGAGAGATGGCAAACACGCTGGGACGCAACTATCAAGGGAAGATGAACGCATAGGTTGATACCCAATATCGAAAAGTGCCTCAAACTTTTATTCAACTCAACCACGAAGTGGACATGGTTGCTTCAGGAGCTACTTACATAGATTCAAGCACGCGAATTCCCCAGAGTGCACTTTGTGTAATTCAAATATTGCGGAAGACGCCGAGCACGTACGGTTCGAGTGCCAAAGGTTCGAGTCAGATAGGAGAATGCTAGAGACCTAACTAGGGGAACCGGTTAAAGTCGGAAACGTGGTGGACCATATGATTAAAGGTTTAGAAGCGTGGAGTGCTTTCAGTGACTTCGCAAAGAAAGTGATGACAAAACTAAGTGCTCTACAACAGCAGCGCAACGAAAGGGGCAGCTGAAATAACTTCATCCCTGCGAAGCAATGTTTCGCAGCAGTACCGCAGATCATGACGTAATTCAGCTAGTCCAAAAATTTAACCCTTACTCCTAATTTCAAAACCTATATACTATACTAGAATACTAAATTACTATTCCTAATTCTTATTCAAGTCTAATATAACTAATAAAGGAAAGAAAAAAAAATAATAAACATCTTTGCATCTTTGCGAAAACGCATTCCGCAACAAAAGTGGTTCATACAAAATACTAATAAACTCATATATGTTTTCTTTTTATATATATTTATATAAAAACAAATTGCGCTGGGTCAAGTCACACGATGCAAGATTTCCATGCAATATTTCAAAGACTGTTGTGCAATCTCGTGTGAATACGAAAAAATATCTCTTTTAAAAAAAAAGGGGCATCACCATCTTACTTTCTTACTCTGAGATCACAAGTAGTCTGTACAAAATGTTCTATAAATTTCAATAAAATTTTGACAGTTCAACGAAACACAAGCAATATAATATTGCATGAAAATCTTGCATCGTGTGAGAAAGACCTAATGCTACAATACAAACATATAAACTATATATACTACTTAAATCTATATATACTAACAAGTCTTAACAAATTTTATAATATATTTGTTGTCTAAGCCCATTTGAAAAATGTTAGCGTTGCATAAATTTAATTTCGTCTGGAGGAACTCGAACGTTTTTATATTGAAACCTATCAACTAGCATATGAGAGCAGAAGCGGAGCCTTAGGTGGCAGACTGCAACGGTCAAATAAACTATACGAGGAACTAGCTCAAGCGTTTGAGACAGTAATGGTCTCCAAAGATGATAAAATCAGCGCGGAAATAAAGGAGGACTCTAAAACCCAATTCATGTAAACAGAAATTAACTATGTTGAGTTAAAAGGAAGAGTAGACGATCTGCCGGAATTGCAGAACTCTCGTGGCATTTCTGGTGCATGTCTATATCATTTGAGAAATAAAACTCAAGGACAAGTTTGTGCAATTGTCAGATTTAAATTGTATGATGATGCCCGCAAATAAAGCGCTTCGGACCCAATATGAAAATAATCGACTACTATCAACTGAAATATCTGTTTACCATTCCTCTGGCAACATATTAAAGCAGTGCTGCTTTAAATAAAATACACTCTAATATTAAAGACTGCCTAGCAGTCTTAGAAACCCCAACTTTCTAGCCCTGAATGTAATTGTTTTCGGTTTTTAGCAATGAATGCCAAATTAAGATTTTACTTGGTAAAACAGACTAACATGTGTGTTAACTGGCTTTCACCTGCTTATCAGAGAATCGAATGTGGTATTTCTTCATACTGCCTTGGTTCACGTAGCTCAATTGATACCCTAATTGATCGTTAATATCCGAGAAAACTCAAAAACGACTGTCTTTACACACTCGAAACCAAACTACAAATATATCAGGGATGGGAGGAAGATTTATTCAAAAATCTTCAAAATATGTCACTTCTCTTTGACTACTAAAAATCAACAATATTCGATACCCACTGAATCGATTGTTTTAGAAAAATTAACAAAAATTCTACCCTCTGTTGTAATATCAAAAGGAGAAAACTCCTCACATTGATAGGCTCAAATTAGCTAACCATAATTTATTTAAACCAGCTCAAATTGACATCGTAAATGAGTCCGATTAGCCCCCAAGTATTTCATAACGAAATGAAAACTCAAGTTTGTGGTACATTGCTTGCTCAGAGGACCATTTTTGGCTGGATTCGGAGTGGACCACTTGTTTACTCTACAAGCTCTTACTCAATTTTCGTATCTGAAAACTAAGAAGTTGACTTAAACGCTAAACTTCGTCGTTTTTGGGAATTTAAGGTAATTGAAACATAAAATCACAAATCTGAGAGCAAAAAAGTTTAATATAGAAGTGACTATGGGACAGTCCCAAACAAGTAGCACATAAAGCGCCGTTTTGGTGTCACCTAATCTCGTGTATATGGCCTAATGCCCAGAACTGACTCACCTAGCCAAAGATTTGAGCTGCCACTTCCCAAGTAGCCGCATTCTGTGTGATCTGAGTGAGGGTCAGGTGCATAGAAAGTGCTCTAGCGTTTCTGTTGCGTCCTCTTCTTTGCACTTTCTGCAGTGTCTACTGAACTGAATACCTAGTCTGGCCGCATGCTCCCCGATGGGCCAGTGCCCCGTTACCAACGTACTTAGCCCTGTTGGACAGAGTTAAGCTGGTACCTCCTAACTAAGGGAGCGGAAAGTTCGGTGTTTTATAGCGTTTGGTGAAAAGCATTAGCTCGGTCTTTTCTGGATTGACTCCAAGTCCACAACTGGTGGCCCATTTACTAAGTTGACCCAGTGCTCCAGTATGCTGCTTCGCACATCCGGAAAAAGACCAGATACTAATACCACAATATCGTCGGCATAGGCAACGACTTTTACACCATCCCTATTTAGCTGCTTTAAGATAGGGTCTAGCGTTAGGAGCCACAGAAGTGGTGACAGAACTCCTCCCTGAGGTTTTCCCCTGTTTGTGAACCTTAGTAGGACCTCGTCCCCAAATTCGTCCCTGATTTGCCTACTCTTTAGTAGAAAATTGATCCATTTTACCACGCAGTCTTCTACTTGAAACCGTGATAAAGATTCTGTTATCGCATCTATTAGACGTTATTAAAAGCACCCTCAACATCGAGAAAAGCTGCTAGGGTGTACTGTTTATATTCTACAGACCTTTCTATCGTTCTTGCGACCTCGTGAAGGGCTGTCTCTGTAGACTTTCCTTTGAGGTAGGCGTGTTGAGCACTGGAGAGACTAGTGCTACCTAGTTTTCCCTCAAAAAGGAATCTAGGATTCTCTCTAGGGTTTTGAGAAGTAAAGAAGTTAGACTGGTGGGTCTAAAGTCCTTCGGTTTTATATGACCAGTCTTCCCTATCTTGGGAATGAAGACCACTCTAGCCTGTCTTCAAGAATAGGGGATATATTTGAGACAAATGCAACTAATGTACATTTGGCGAAGCCATTCGATCATGTCAATTCTTATCGACTGTAGCATGAGCGGAAAGATGTTGCCGGGTCCTGGGCTTTTATAGGGCAAAAAGGTGCCAATAGCCCAGATGATCTTATCCATGGAGATGATGGACATGGCAACTTGCTCAGCCCCTGCGCTCCTGCTAGGATATAGTTTAGGTTCCCCGTCGGTACACCCCGGGAAGTGCGCATCCATGAGAATGCTGAGTGACTTCTTCAGAGTCTCTGTTGGCGTGCCGTCCGCTTTCTGCAGAAGAGAAGTGTTGGCATGTTGTTTTGCCAGCAGTTTGCCCAGTCTAGCAGAGTCTTTAACACTCTCCACTGACTCTGCGAACTGCATTTTTATAACCTACGCAGACAATCCTTGTAGGGTTGCCATTGTTTTGTTGAGTAACAATCGTTAAAAGTTTTTCTAGCGATTTTCCTGACTTCGGCTAGATTACTGTTCCACCACGGGGGATAAGCTTTCAGACGGCGTATAGGACAACTTGTCTTGAAGGCTGTGCTGACAGCTTTCTCGAAGACCCCAGATCTCTTCTCTAATTCTCTGGCTGACCCTGCGTTACTGCTCGGGAAGTTCCAGGGACTGGGCTATTCTCATGAACTGGCCCAAGTCAGTTTTCCGAGGGTTTCTATAAAATTTTTGCTCAGCTAACCTAATATTTATGTCAAAAATAATGTATTTGTGGTCAGAGAAGGACAATCTACTTGATACTTTCCACCTACTAACTTTTAGACTTGCCTGATCCACTAATAGTAGTATATGTAACACTTCTTCCCAGCCCACAAAGTCGGCTGTGCTAGGAAAAATAAAGGTGGGAGTACTCGCCGAACACCACACCATCTGGCACCAGGTCGTCCAAAGAGTACGTCGCAATTTGCATTCGCAGAGCACCCGCTAATTGTCCGGGACCCCTTATTCGCTTTCGCTTATTTAGAAGTACACCACCCACCAGATTTAGCACTTCACTCCCTGCGTTGGGCACTAGCCCAAAGACCAGTGAGCACTCATTCCAAATCCGGCCTGGTGGTCATTCGCTATCCGCAACCTGCGACCCGTCCGGTTCCCACAGCTATGGGCCTCACAAAATCCACTCCTCATGATTCTGCAAGCCAGATTATATATACTTTATTTGGTCTACGACGTCTCCTTTAATGTGTTACAAACTTTCTGATAAAATGATAATACCATCCACATTATGTGTGGCGGGTATAAAAAAAAACCTTTTTTTCTCATGAAATATTTAAAAAAAAAAAAAAAACAAGAAAAAAAGTTTACTTTGGTTGGACCGAAGTTTACTTCGGTTGGACCGAAGTTTATACTATATACATGTTACACAACATTTGACGTGGATAGACCTTCGTGTGCAGCATTTGTATAAATTTTTATTTCAAATTACTAAACAAATTAAATATATTCTTAAAAATTTAGGAATTCGCAGTCTGATTTGGACCAATTTTAAACTGAAGATTAAGCTTAATATACGAAGCATTTGTACCATATTTGAAGCCATTTGCTTTATAAATAAATTTTTTTCTTATAAGAACTTGGCAAAATGTTATTCTTTTCAATGGGAGCAATATCTAAAAGTGGGCGTGGCACATTGATTTTAACATAAAAAGTACACAGGACCTAGAAAAGCTTAAGTTTAAAATTTCAGCCCAATATCTTTAAAACTGAGCGAATAAACCGCGCAGCTACACACAGACAGACGGACAGACAGACAGACGGACATGGCTAAATGGATTCGTCTCGTCGAGGTGATCAAGAATATATATACTTTATAGGGTCTACGATGCCCCCTTTAATGCGTTACAAACTTTCCGACAAACTGAATATACACTAGTTTAACAGGTATAATAAATATATATACTCTACAATTGAATATAAAGAGAATATTAACATAATCTTGTAATTCATTAGAAATTTGATATAAAAACAAGGAAAAACGTTAACTTCGGTGGAACCGAAGCTGAAATACCCGTTACACAACACTTTTAATAGTTTATATGTTCACCAGGTGCTTAGATTAAATTTCACGATGAATTTGGTCAAATTTGTATGGAGGCTTTATGTTATATTTGCCCGATCCTTACCATATCGAAAGTGTTCACTTAGGTGGACATTGGAATTGATTTTACCAAATCTAATTGAATTCATTCAGAAATAATAAATGTTTTCATATAAAAACTCGAAAATGGGCGGTAAGTTTGTATGGAGGCTATACATAAAAATGGGCGTGGCGCCTTAGATTTGACATTGGATTACATAAAAAGTGTTCTTACCCTATTTGGATTAAATATATTCATAAATATAAAAAATCGAAAAAAGTGGTAAGTTTGTATGGGGGCTATATCTGATATTATATTCTCTTGATATTGGATGCCATTAGAAGTATTTTTACCCTACATTGTAGTAAAAGCATTCATAAATAATAACTATTTTCATACAAAAAATCGAAAAAAAGTGGTAAGTTTGTATGGGGGCTATATCTAAAATGGGCGTGGCACCTTGGTTCTGACATACAAACTAAATAGGAGCACAAAAAGCTTAAGTTTAAAATTTCAGCTTAATATCTTTAAAACTGAGCAAATAAATCGCGCAGCAACAAACAGACGGACATGGCTAGATCGATTCGTCTCATCGAGCTGATCAAGAATATATATACTTTATGGGGTCTCCGATGTCTCCTTCAATGCGTTGCAAACTTTAGGACAAACTGAATATACCCGTTTTCACTTTGTGTAACGGGTATAAATATATATATATAATGTTTTAACTTTAAATTCCGAAAGTAAATTGAAATAAAACACACTTAAAATTCGAATTTCGATGAAACTTTTATTTCAAATTAAAGTTTGGTTTATGCCATTATGTGTGAAATACAACAACATTCAAAAGTCCACCTAGGGCTTCCTCGTACACCTTGATCCGGAACAGGTAATTTTCGATGACTTTTCGGCACATATGGGGCGATGACTCCACCAGACCATAATGCGCACCAAACAGTGACTTTTGGTGGATGCAATGGCCTCTCAACAATCAAGTGTGGATTTTCTGAGCCCCATATACGGAAATTTTGGGTGTTCATATAGCCGTCCATGACGACCAAAATCCGTTCGTAATGCTCGAAAAACATTTACCGGTTTTTCATCATTTTTATAGTACCTAATTTAACAAAATTAACACGTTGTGCGATGCTAAAGCGATCCATATTGTAAAATGGCAGATTTTCAACCATACAAATATATACATATGTTATATTATAATAAAGGGTGGTTAAATTTCAAGGGCCGATGTTGATTTTGAATAAAATACGAAATATTTAGGAAGTTATTGACATTTCTTTTTATTATGATATATTGGTTTGACAGCGGCACACGTCCATCCGATGGTCTAAATTTTCGATGACGCTGAGGCATAATTGAGGTTCAATGTCGTTAATGTGCCGAATTGTCTCATCCTTTAGCTCTTGAATTGTTGTTGGCTTATTGGCGTACACCTTTTCTTTCAAATAACCCCAAAGAAAGAAGTCCAACGGTGTCAAATCACATGATCTTGGCGGCCAGTTGACATCGCCGCGACGTGAGATTATTCGGCCATCAAATTTTTCGCGCAAAAGAGCCATTGTTTCGTTAGCTGTGTTGCAAGTGGCACCGTCTTTTTGAAACCACATATCGTCCACATCCATATCTTCCAATTCAGGCCACAAAAAGTTTGTTATGGATGGTGTTCGCTGTCGTGAGATGATAGCGAACACCATCCACAGTAATGCCTGGCCAGCCTCATTTTCGAAGAAGTACGGCCCTATGATGCCGCCAGCCCATAAACCGCACCAAACAGTCACTCTTTGTGCATTGGTTTTTCGACAATCACTCTTGGATTCTCATTCGCCCAAATGCGGCAATTCTGCTTATTGACGAATCCACTGAGGTGAAAATGTGCCTCATCACTGAAGATGATTTCCTTCGAAAATTGATCATCCACTGTTGCCATTTCTTGCCACCATTTTGACCATTGACGACGCTTGAAATGGTCAAGAGGCTTTAGTTCTTGAGTCAATTGAACCTTGTAAGCGTGTAAATGCAAGTCTTTATGCATAATATTCATCAACGACGAGCGTGAGAGGTGCAATTATTGGGCACGACGACGAGTTGACGTGGACGGCTCTTCAGCCACACTATCGCGAACAGCAGCAATATTTTCTGCAGTACGAGCTGTACGAGCATGCAATGGTGTTTTCACATCTCCTACAGACACGGTTTGCTCAAATTTTTGCACGATTTTTCCGATTGTACGCACATTTGGACGATTAAATTGACCGAAAAAATCACGAAGTGCACGATATGCATTTTGATTTGAACGCCCATGTATCTTTCCATGGTTCGAATTGAGTTAGTCTGAAGTTGAGAAATGTCAAAAGAAATGCAGGAAAAAACTTGACGTTTAGGTGTGGTTCACATTCAACATCGGCCCTTGAAATTTAAAAACCCTTTATTACAAATATATAAAACAAAAAATGATGTACCATGTACATGCATAGAATTTATACAATTTTATTGTTTTCCAATTAATTTCTTCTTCTTCTTCTTCGGTTCCTGAAACCCTAATGGGTCATAGGGCGTCTATAGCTGCTCTCCACCTCGTCCTGTTCTCTGCAAGGGCTGCAAGTTGACTCCACCCTGGTATGCGAAGTCCTTCTCGTCGCTCCCTTGACACTGTTCTCCTCCATGTTTCGCGGGGACGTCCTCTTCTTCGACCTCTACCATCAAGAGGATTCCATTGCATGTCTTTCGTGTGATGTTGCCCACGGGCTTACGATGCATATGCCCAATCCATCTCCACTTCTGATGCATGATCCTTCTGCTGAGCGGCTCGATGTTAGCCCTGCGGTGCACCTCCTCATTGGGAATTCTATCCGTCCAATGAATTCGGAGAATGCTCCTCAAGCAGCGGTTAACAAACACCTGAAATAACATCCGTAGAGTAGCACAGAAAGCACGATAGATTTGAACAGTCTGACCTTAAGAGTTGTACTCAAATCGTTGTTTCGCCAGATGGGAGACATCATACCGTAAACAGCTCTGGCTTTACTGATCCGGCTGCAAACATCCAGCTCAGTTCCGATTTCTTCTGCAAGAATGCTGCCTAGGTACGTGTAGTTCTCAACCATCTCGATTTGTCGTCCGTCGATTACAACTCTACTCGTGGTCGGTCCAGTAAGACTGCG